>MU698524.1:179770-193080 GCA_026770625.1 Nicotiana glauca | reverse complement strand
GTCCTTTAATTGGAAAAACTCTTTTTATTATACCCTTCGCGGGGTGTAAGCGCCGTAAAAAAGAGGTGTGACAGTCGATACCGTCAAGAGCTTCCACGAAGGCCGTGGAATGATCATATATCCTTTCACCATCCCAAGAAAATGAACTATATGGCTGACATGTTTGCTCAGCCGGGGGATTCTCGAGGATGGGTAGAGTTGTTTGAAAACTTGAAAGATGACAAGGTGTAGTGGATGTTCGAATGGTTCCCCACTGGAGAGTTCATCATCCGCTCCAGGGACGCTTCATTCCTTATACTCATTGGTCTGAGGGGAACATATCCCTATATCCCTCTCTAAGTCATGAGGCAGGTAGGGAGAAAGCAAGTCGTACCAAAGGTCGAGAAGATGAGTCATTTTAGGGCTAATTTCCAAGACGATGATAGCCCATACAAATGTCAAGCTCAACACATGTGGAACAGCAATATCATCCTGGAAAGGTATTCCATAGAGCCTGACAAATATAATGCCAGCTATACCTCATACTATCCAAGTTGGCTAGAAAAAAGATCATGCTGGGTTAGGACAGCTCGGGTCTGCTCAAGGTCACAGGGACATCGACGAAAGGGCTGAGATACAGGTTAGATACAATCAATTGTGCAAAAGGATCAGCTAATGCGAGAGTGAACATCAGGAAATTCAAGAAGCAAATCAAAAGTTGACCGAGGAATGAAAGGATATGGCTGTCAGAGCCAACAAACGTCTAGGACATTTGGAGCAAGGGTTGGTAGAGCTGGAAGGGAAATTCATTCAGAGGATCGAGAATTGCCAAAACGCTGAGGGAAATGAAGGAGGACATTTGGCTAGGGATTATGCGCTGCTGGGATAGCGTGAGTTGGTGAAGATGTTTGATGGAGCCAAAGATGCCGAGTCTGGGAAAGGTCCTTCTGGGACCAAATAGTTAGGAGTCTCTTCTCTTTTTTCGCTTTGAAATGTAATAAGGCCAATGGCCACTAGTGATATTTTTGTTACTTTATGCAATTTTAGAGTCGTTTTGGGATTTGTCTTATTTTTATCAATAAAATGAGGCATTTTGCATTATAACTTCTCTAAATCAACTTGTCACTAGGCCTACCTCGGGCACAAGGAGGCACCCAATTTAGGACATGATTTTTTTTAAGCAAATACTCTACTAGGCATGCTGCCTAGTGGCTAATATATAAATAAAATCCAAATAGGGTCCAAAACATACAAGATGTCCAAAATACTATGAAGAATGCAATAAGCTACTAGCTACTACTAAAGCCAATAGGCTATAACTACGAGGACTAGATATTAAAACATGAAAATCTAGGTGATCCAATCTCCTGTTAGTGTCAAGGAGTCCAATGACCATAGGAAAATACCAAGTAGCACCTCTAAAGCTCTCATCAGGCTCCAGGGTATGCATTCCACAGGTAACTACAGACTCCAAACAGCTACACCAATTGATTGAGATCAGCAAAATCTCTCAAACCTTCCTGTTGATCATATATGTTTCATACCAATACTACGAACATGCATACTGATCTCTCACCTTTAGAATGAGTGTGTAACACACTGAACCATGATAAATCAGTACATATGTAACCTGCATTGATCCATGTAACAGCAATATAGTACCAGTCATTGTGATAGGATATCTTGGATCAGATGTAGCAGTTCCTAAGTATATCCAGTACAGCCAGTTGAACCCAATTAAAATTATATAGACTTGATCTCTCATGAATATTGCTACTACACTCCCAGAATGAGCATGAGTGCATGCTAATACCACTGGGGAATGTAATATCAATCTCTTGAAGATAACAAGTACCACTTTAGTTAAATCTTTCTCATTTGGATTTGTCCTCGTAGTGAGCTGTTGCACCATCAAGAACCTGCTTCTCACACAAATATTATGCTCTATCAAATTACCATCAGAATGAATATGTAACCATGTTAATACCACGTATAAGTACCTTAATAAAATTCAATATAGAACTAAGAAGAAAGAAACAGCTAGGTAAAGAATCAAACCATATGATATCATTAATCAGGTGCTTTTCTTTTTGCTAATCTGACCCTAAGAGTAGGAGTTTGTGATTTGTAAAGATTGATTAATCTCTTCCCTGCACTAGGCAGTTCAGAGAATGCATGAAACTCCAATGTACCTGCAAAAGAAAACACAATGTTAGCTATATAATCTGCCACTGCATTCCCTTCTCTGAACACATGTTGAATGATCATATTAAAGTTGTCCTTCATCTCCTTAATTCTCCTCACTTGATGTATGATCATCCATGGAGGCCTCCATTCCCCTTCAATCACATTCTTCATTACCATTGGATCAGTTTCCAAAATGAGAGGGTGAAGATTATGTTCCACACAATATTCCAATCCTTGAGCAATAGCCTTTGCCTCAACTACTACATTTGTTGTTTCCTCCGAGTCAACTGCCCTTGCATATATCAAATCACCTTTATCTTCTCTGACACAAAATCCAAGTGAACTGGGACCTGGATTACCCTTTGATGCACCATCTATATTACATTTGTACCACCCTTGGAAAGGAAGCTGCCATGTGACTCTCCTTGTAATTAATATTGTCTTGTATCTCTCAAAATATTGAATCATATCTGGCCATAGCAAAGGTATATTAGATATCCAGCCATACCTCATATTTACTAAGTAGTGTAATGTTTTATTAACTTCATGTATCACCCTATTTGTAGAAACCGATCCTTCTTGTTTTCCTGCATATCTCTTTTTCCATAATTCCCAAGTGATGATAGCAGGAGCTGCTTTATATAATGGTTTTAGCTTTGGACAACACTGTACATTCCACCAATTTCTAATGACTTGCTTTAACTACACCAAAGGTACTGTGACTCCTGCAGCTCCCATGAATAAATTCCATACTCTGATTGCACTAGCACTGGTGAGAAAAATATGTTGTATAGTCTCCTCCCGTGGCTGTTGACAACACCAGCTTCTGGACATCACCATTTGACCTTGTCTCCTCCACATATAATCTGTTGCTATTTTCCCCCTCCATAATCTCCATAAGAAGAATGAAATCTTAAACGGCAACCCTTTGATTCACATAAACTTGAACTCTTGATTTACATTAGCTATGTTCCTTACAATTTGCCAAGCACTACTTACACTGAATTTACCTGAAGGTGCATGCATCTAGTATGGGATATCCCAAAGACCTCCACTTCCATCATAGTGTATATTGAGTCTCACATGATCAGCAAACTCCTCTGTAAGACTTTGATCCAAAAGCTCATCATTCCATGTTCCTTGATGCCTAAGTTCTGATACTTCTTGAAGATCTTCATTGATTGGGAAATCTTCAGGAAGTACATGATATAGAGCTCCCAAGCCTGTCCAATTCTCATGCCATATATTGGTTGATCCACTCTTTATCACCCATAGAATCTTATGCTCTACCTCCTCCATAGCATGACGCATTTGCTTCCAAACATGTGAGCCTCCTCTGAACTGTAATACTGTTGGCCATTCTTTCTTACAATATTTATTCCACATAAAGTTTTACCATAGTGACTTGGTTGTTCTAAACCTCCACCAAAGCTTAGCAAAAAATGCCTTAGAAACATCATATAAGGATCTGAAGCCCACCCCCCCTTCTTCTTTGGGTAAACATAAATTTTGCCAACAGGACCAATGTATGCTTCTTCCCGCTTCCTTTGTACTCCAGAAGAATCTTGCAAATAATTTATGCAGGTGATCTATTATGTTTTTTGGTGGAACCAGAACTGACAGCATATGGACTAGCATGCTTTGCAACACACTTGATATGAGTGTGGATTTCCCTCCAAATGAGAGCAACTTGCCTTTCTATGAATGCAGCTTGGCTTTCACCTTTTTTATCAGCTCATTATAGTACTCCTTTACTCTTCTAGTATAGAAAATAGGACATCCAAGGTATGTGAATGGGAATTTACCTCTTGCAAAATCAGTTATTTCTCACACTGCTTTATATACACCCCTAGCCACCTTCTCATTCATGTAGTATAAACTTTTAGACTTGTTTATCATCTGTCCAGATACTTTCTCATTTTCTCCCAATACTCTCATTATTTTGCTCAACGATTGAGGGTGTGCAAATACAAAGATAATAGTATCATCAGCATAAGCTAGATGATTCAAAAGATGAGACAATTTAGGCATCCCAAACCCCACAAAAGATCTATCTTCAAACAGATTGTTCAATGATCTTGATAGCACCTCAGCTGATAATATGAATAAGGCTAGAGATAGAGGGTCACCTTGCTTCACATCTCTAGAGTATTTGAAAAAACTCGAAGCTTGTCTATTAACCAATGTAGAATACCAATTATTTGAAATGAAGTTCCAAACCATATGAATGAAATGTTCTTAAAATACCATCCTTCCCAATACATGTAGTAAGTACTTACATGAAACTCTATCATAAGCTTTAGCCATATCCAATTTAATCACCACATTAGCTGGCTTACCTCTTCGTCTAATATCAGTCACAATCTCTTGTGTTAGCAAGATGTTCTCAAAAGTACTCCTCCCCTTAACAAATCCTGATTGGTTATGAAATATAAGTGAAGGCAATAACTTCTCCAACCTATCATGTAACACCCTAGATAGCACCTTGTTAATAAAATTGCTCAAACTGATTGGCCTTAGATCTGAAAAGGTCTCCACTCTAGGCTTCTTTGGAATCAGGACTAAATTAGTGTGAGTTATTGACTTAGGTAGTGTTGCTCCCCCATAAAAATGAAGAACCATGTTATATATGTCTCATCCAACAATATCCCAACATGATTGATAGAAGAGTCCATTAAATCCATCAAGACCACTATCACTTTCCCCGCTAAGTTCAAACAAAGCACCTCTTACTTCATCTAGTGTTGGCATCCTACTTAGCTCCATATTCTGCTCCACTGTCACCATACATGGTACATTCTCTAATAAAGAGAAATTAGCTGGATCTCCTTTATTAGAGAACTGATTCCTATAGAACTCTACTGCAACATCAGCCAGATGCTCTTGATTTTCAATCCACACCCCACTAGCATCTTGTATCCTCTTTAGTTGAAACTTCTTTCTTTTACTATTTACATGGTTATGGAAAAGCTGGTATTCCTGTCCCCCTATACAAACCAATTCATGCTAGCTCTTTGTTTCCAATATTGCTCCTCTATGCTCAAGTATTTCTTCAACTCTGATTGTTCCTTTTGAAGCACAATTCTATTTTCAATTATTGGTTCCTCCTCAAACAGAATCTCCTTGACCTTCACTATATCTTCTAGTATAGACAGTTGCTTGAATATATCTCCCAATGTGATTCTACTCCATTTAGCTAAAGATGACTTCACCCTATTTAGTTTTTGCTTGAACATCAGGAAAGGATCACCTATGAAGTCAGCTTCCTAATTCTATTCCACCACTTCCTTGAATGTAGCATGCTTGATTCAGAAGTTTAGGAATCTAAAAGGCTTGACTCAGTTGGTAGTGTGCTCTCCACAGGTCATCAGTAAAGGAGCATGGTCTGAACCAGTTCTGGTGAGGTGCTCCACTTCAATAGTAGGTAACATATTTTGAAAAGGTAATTTTACAAAGATTCTATCCAACCTCTTGAATATGCACTGAGCATTAGGACTCCCATTCCACCAAGTAAATGGATTCCCTTTATACCCTTGATCAAACAAACTACAGGAATTAACACAAAAGGCAAAGTCCTCATATTCAGGAGGATACACAGGCAATCCCCCTAACTTCACATTTTCATGCATCACTACATTAAAATCCCCTCCCGCCAACCATGGTAACTCCATATCACTTGCTAAATAGTACAGTTGATCCCACAATTCAAGCCTCTCCATAGCTAAAAATTTTGCATTAACAAAAGTCATCATCATGTGTTGTCCCAACTTATGATGAAACACTTTTACTGTGACTTGTTGTTCAGTATCTTCTACTAATTCCCACTCTACTATTGCATCAAATAATAGCCATATTTTCCCATTAACATTTGCATAAGCGTTCTCCATATTCAGCCTTCTTCTATACCTATTAATATGGCATTTATCTTGAAAAGGTTCCATCAGTGCAACAACACAAAAGTTATGCTCTTTAATCATATTTATAACACTAGGAAAGGCTTGTTGAGTTTTCACAAACCTTATATTCCAGATGAGTGTATTGATCATCATTTCTTATGGACTGCAGCTGCCTTCCTAGGCATATTCTTACAGGTTGAATTAGCTCTGTAGTTGTATTTTTCCTTGTATTCTTACCTCCTTTAGCATTGGAAGTGGGTTATAAGTCTCCCTCCCTGGCCACTTGCTTGAATTTCTCAGCAGTTGATTCATCCACACCTTCTTCCTCCGTTACATTTGGTCCCTGTACCTCCTCATCTAGTGGTAACACATTATGAGTAACAAGATCATGTAGCTGCTGAATTGGGCTCCTCAGTGGAACATTAATATGAAGTTGCATGACTTTATCAGTTCCATATTCCATTGGCACTTCTTCTAATTCCCTAACTTTTCATGGTGCAATTGTTTGTTCTAATTACTTATCTTTATCATGTTCTGTAGAGGACATAATAGCTTGCTCTTTATTTACTGTTTCCTTCATAATCTCTGTAGGAACAATCTCATTAGATCCTTTCTCCAAAATAAAGAGAGGAACTCCATCTACATATGCCAAAATGTCCCCAGTTTTGTCTGCAGTTACTGTTCCATTGACCTCCATCTTGCCCTGATTTGTTTGAGCTGATCTACCATGCTTCCCAGCTTCCATATATGTTCCTTTATTACTTCCAATTTATTTTCCATCTTGATCCCTCCTAGAACTCAAAGTATCCTCAACCCTAGTTTCAAGATTGCTATGGTTTACTGTAGCATGTGTAACAGTTCCAGTTTTTTGTAAATTCATGTTTTTTCTATCTTCCTTGTTTTGTGTTGCAATATTATTACCCCGCTGAATCTCCATTATCTCCACCTCGTCACTCCATAGGGCCTTAGCTGAATTCACCTCATTAATTTCCTACAATTGCCCAGAATCACCATAAGTATGAGATGGTATATCCTGGCAAGAATGATTAGTAGTCACATTGAGCTGCCTTAATTCCTCCTTGCTAGTACCAAATTTCCTGTGAACCCAATCAATGGTGGACTCCTTATTGACATTTTCCTCCAAATTTTCTTTAGGGATAGAAGAATCAACATTAACCAATTCTTGATCACCTGAAGATTGAATCTTGCTAGAACTAGGATTACCAGCTTTTTCCAATACCTTTTCCACTACTTCCTTCTTTACACATTTTAATTCATTATGATTCATTTTGTCCTGCATCTTTTTGGACTGTGTTTCACCTTAATCTCCTTTTTTAGAATTATTTTGATCTTCTCCTTTGCCTTCTATTATTTGTAGAGGAGGATTCATCACTTCCTCTACCTCCAATGCATCAAATTTGTTCTTAGTTGTCACTTCTTCAGTTTTGTTCTTCCCTTTCCCTTTGTTAACTTCTTTTCCAGCGTTGTCTTGAATGATGTACCCTCTCTTTCTCTTTGATACTTATTCTTTCTAGCCTATATCCATTCTTGCCTCGCATGATTTGCAGTGGGTTTTCCAACTACCTTTCCGCTTGATAGAACTTTTTGAGTTTGCTGCAGTTCCAGTTGCATCACTACTCACCAGAATATCTTTCTCATTATTTTGTTCATTTCCCTCAACTCCAATATCGTTGTGCAATTCAGGATGAATCACCTAACACTCCTCTTCCTTATGACCTTGCTTCTTACATGTCTTGCAATATTTAGGCATGTAATCATAACTAATCTTGATCCATTTTGATTCCTCAGGCCCAGATTCATCAGCCTTCTCTATGATCTTTATTCGTTGAGGCAATTTAGCAAGTAGGTTTACCTCCGCCTTAACCTTAGAACAACTAGGTCGTGTGCTATTTTGAGTAGCCAAATCTACATGTAATGGTCTACCTACTGCATTAGCCAATGAAAAAACAAATTCCTTACCAAAAAAATTAGGAGGTAGATCTTTAAATGAAATCCAAGCAATGGCAATAGGTGTCTCTATTCAGGAGATCACCATGGACTCCACTTCGTACATCTCATCTACCACTACTTTCCTTGAACATTCAAATAAAATGCAGGTTTAGATAATAAGTCTATGTAATCTTCCATCAACGACAGCTTGATCAAAACATGTGACTATTCCATTCAACCAACTGTGCATGCACCCTTAAGCTCACATTGGATAGGAATTGCCTTCCGCAGCTCTTGGATCGCAAGTTTACCATATGAAAATTTACCCAAGACTGCCAGATGCAATCCTTGTTGGATGATCGAGTGTTTAACCTTACATTTCTTCCATTTAATAATTGTCTCACCGTGTAACATCTCAACTGGTTTTAGGTTTATATTTTGTACGTGCATTGGGGCATTTAATGCTTGAGGCTGGAAAATATTTGCGTATGTTTGGATTGTATTAGGGTTCGAAGATGCTTGGGGGTGTTTTTTATTGATGGGAGACGACTGTCCAACCTCCGTTGAAGGCTGGGCAGTGGCCGGTGCGGCCATAGTAGCTGTTTCTCTTTCCATTCGCCTGTCAATTTGCTAGAGTCTCTCTCTCTAAACCCTAGCGCTTGTCCTTACACTATGTGTTTAAATATTGCAATATTTTTAACTCTGAATCCATGCTAACTTGTTACATTTTTGTTTTTACTTTTATTTTTATTCCACTCCCCACAAGGTTAGTTCGTGCATTCTGGCATCATCATCCTACTCCATAAGATCTAAGGGCCCTCTACCTCATCCTTTTCCAAGCCCTATCAAAAAGAAGAGCAAAGCAAAAATAGAAGATTTAAACAACATAAAAAAAATAACTCGATTAAAAGGGTGGAGGTTCCTCAGGTTATTCAGGTGTCCAAAGAAAGTGTCGCCCAACTCGAACAGAAGTTACTGAAATTACAAGAAGAACTAGACCAAGTTCGAAACTTGGCGAGCTTGTCATTCTCCCCCACTGCTCCAGACGTCAACTTTCCTAATGGTCAACACCCCATACCTCCACAGAACATTCCAAAGTTGCAGAAACAACTCGTTACTCATCAAAATTACAACACATGTCACAACCACACTCCACTCCTCATCCCTGAACAACCAAATGATCATCCCCACCACACTCACATCTATGTGGAAACCCTACCACAATACACTCGGACCATTACAAATACATTTGAGTCTGATGTCAAATACTCGCTCATCAAGAGCCTGGCCGCCGAGCTCAAGAAATTGACTAGCCGAGTCCAGGGCGTTGAAGGAAATAAAGGCATTGAAGGGCTAAATTATGAGGATCTTTACATTCGGCCAGACGTCAAAGTTCCCGAGGGGTACAAACCTCCTAAGTTCAAGATGTTTGATAGCTCGGGAGATCCTAGCGTCCATTTGAGGACATACTGTGATAAGCTGGTCGATGTTGAGAGAGATGAAAAGATTCGCATGAAGCTCTTCATGAGAAGTTTGAAAGGCGATGCACTATCTTGGTACATTAGCCAAGATCCCAAGAAGTGGACAAGCTGGGTCGGAATGGCGTCCGATTTAATGGACAAGTTCAGGTTCAATATAGAAAATGCAGCAGATATCTTATACACACAGAATCTGAAAAAGAAACCCATTGAGACATTCCACGAGTATGCTACTCGATGGTGATCCGAGGCTGCTAAGGTCAGGCCATCCTTTTAAGGCCCCGTGAAATTCCTACTAAAGAACCCGGATTTTGTGGTACCAAGTTAGGAGCATGTGTTAGAAATTCATAGATATTTGCTCGCCGCGGCTCGGACCTTTTTGGATTGAATAGTGCATTAAAAAGTCAAGAATAAGTTTCCAAAAAAAAAATGCAAGAAATGCGGTCCAGAATGCGACCGCAGAACGTAAATGCGGACCGTATATCTACCGCAGAGTGAATCAGAGTGTTGTTTAAAATTGAAGTCAATTATGCGGTCGAAATGCGGTCGCATAATCGAAATGCGGACCGCATAGTCATCGCATTTTCTCCTTTTAATTTTGTGAGTGCTAGTTTTGCGGTGCACTTTGCGACCGCAGAATGTGAATGCGGACCGCATTATTACCGCAGACTGAGTCAGAACGTATGGTTTTTGGGATACATTTTTGCGGTCCATTATGCGGACCGCATGTTCATTCTGCGATCACATATTTGACACGGGGCTCCAATTTTCTAATTTTTAACCTGACTTCCCTATCGATATATTTGATATTATGGCTCATTTTGAGCATTTTCTAGAGAGAGAGAGGGTCCTTAGAGGTAGAAAGTGTTCCCCCATCAAATTCTCCTTAGAATATTGCTATATCCTTGAAACTAATCAAGTGGAGGCTCCTAAATCTTCAATCCAAGAGGTAAGATTCATGATCTCAGCTTTTATTTCCACACTTAAATATCTAGGGCCAGTAGAGAAGTAAATTAAGAGTATAAAAATGATATTCTCTGCATGCATGCCAACCCATAGGATATTGGAAGGTAGAAAACTAAAAGAAGGCAATTGGGTATATAGAGTGATGGAAATTCTTCACACAAAGGGGCTAAGGTCACAATGCACCTTTAGTGTTCGATGATATGCTCGAACAAAACTAGAACTTCAGTTTCATCTCTAAATATTTAAATAATTTGTAATTCTTGCTTAATAGATCGAAGTGCTAAGAAGTTCCGGAAATTTGTAAAAGAATAAGAAAAAGCTTTATTGAGGTATGTATGGATAAAACCCATTTTTTTTAAATTGAGCTCCATTGTCATTGCGAAAGAATGATAAGAGTTGAATTGGCTTGGGTACTGATTATCATTACGCATTAATTAATTTGTATAGAACTATACATGTTCATGAAGGATGTGCCGTGATGTGAATAATTTACAAATCTTAATAATTAGGGAATGATGGAAAGTATAATTATGTGTTGTATTACTTGGGCTATGAGCCGACATTGAAATAAAGAGCTACCCATGCTAGCTATGTGTTGAACGTGTTGACCGTTGGGGATTGAGTAATGCCTCCAATGAGGTGAACTAGCCAGTCGGGTTGTGATCGGACGCCATGCCACACACATGGTGGTAATGTGCTGATATCAGATTCTGGATAAGGGAAATGAAATGTTGATTGTGAGTAATACCTCCGATGAGGTTACCTAGCCAGTCGGGTTGTGATCGGACTCCGCTCGAGATGGCGGTGGTAATGAGAATAGTGGTGAACTTGTGACAGAATTGCCCTGACCTTCTTGTANCCGCTTGTCCAAGTATGCTATTCATATGTTGCCCACCATGGAGGCTAGAGTGCGTCGGTTTGTTCAGGGTCTTAATGAGGCATCTACAGCATCATTGAATTCTGACATGAACTATGGGAGGATGGTAGCATTTGCTTAGGCCACAGAGGACCGTAAGCTAAAGAACAGAATGGCGAGAGAGAGTAACGGCATGGCCCGATCTATGGGCAACATGGGAGAGTTGCTAGGTGGGGGAAGATCAGCTTTTAGGGGAGGGTCATCAAGGCCTTCCCAGTCTGTTACACAGTCTTCAGCCAGTGCACCGCCATCAGTGCCCAGCCAGCAGCAGTGGAGTCATTTCAGGCCCGGTCAGGGCAACAGGGGATTCCACTAGCAAGGTCAGTCAGGGGAAAGGTTCCAGNTTGTGGAAATTGTATGAGAAACTATGTGAACTATTTCTTGATTTGCCCGTATTAATTGCTTGTATCTATTTGATAGTTCTTTCTGGTAAAATGGTGTTTAGTTATACATACCAGTACAATTCAAATGTACTGACGCCCCTTTTTGCCGGGGGCGCTACATTCGTGTTATGATTGTAGGTGGCTCCATAGCGGACAGTGCCAACCGTGTGTAGTAGAGCATCTATCTACTTGAAGTCTCGGTGAGCCCCTTATCTTTCATGGGGCTATATAGTGTATCTTTTGTTATTGTAGTTTTCCGCTTTTGAGGTATGGCTGGGGCCTTGTTGCCGGCATAATCATGTTTATCTGTTGTATCCTTAGAGGCTCCAAAGACACTAGTGTAGGTTATGTACGGGTGTTCGGGGAGTCCACTATATGTATATGTTTTAATCTTAAACTTGTGATCTCCTTAAACTGTAACTTTAATGGAATCCTTGAAGCTGACTTAAGTACGGTAAATCTTTGTAATATAAAATGAATCAATGTTATAATATGTACCATGCATTCTAGTCTGTATTAATGAAAGGAAAAGGTCCCGTATTCATATTGGTTTGGGGTAGGAAGTGTTCTATAAGGCTTGCTCCGTCGGGTTCACTCGATTAAGCGCTGGTCGCGCCTCCCGAGGTTAGGACATGACAAACTTGGTATCAGAGCCTAAGGTTTTAAAAGTGTCCTAGGATGTCTTGGAGCCGTAACTAGTAAAGTCCTTCTTATCGGTGTGAAGTCGACCACATCTATAAGTTGGAGGCTACTTGGGTATTTAGGAGTAACACTTTTCTTTAATTCTGGATCGTGTGGTGAAACTGTTTATTTCCTAATCGGTGCATTGTTCTATCTTTCAGTAAATGGCACCTAAGAAGAAAGCAAGAACTAGCCAAGAAGTCAATGCCACCCCAGGAGTGGTTAATGATTCACTGATTGATGTTACGGGTGAGCGTAGCCGCCCTGCTATTACCCTGCCGGATTCTTCTGTCCCAGAACAAACTACCTCAATCCCTACAACTACGGAGGGTACCACTATCCCTCCTGTTGATGCTCCTGTTCTGCCTCCAGTCCCAACTTCCGGTTCTAGTGTTTCTGATGGGGATCTTAGGGGAGCTATCGAAATGTTGACTCAGTTGGTGGCCTCTCAAGCCCAAAGGTCAAATATTGCACCCTGCTCATCCAGCCAGCCAGGGGATTCTACTATTTCTAGAGTAAACAGATTCCTTCAGTTAGACCCTCTGGTATTCATAGGTTCCAATTCAGAAGAAGACCCTCAGGGCTTTATTGATGAGATGCACAATAACCTCAGGGTGATGCGTGCGACTAAGACAAAGGGAGTGGAGTTGGCTGCCTACCATCTGAAGGGGGTGGCCTATTCATGGTTTGAGTTATGGAAGGACTCCCGAGAGGAGGGAAGCCCTTCGGCGAGGTGGAGTGAGTTTGCCGATGCTTTCATTGATCATTTCTTGCCCGCTGAGACTAGGGCAGCCCGGGCAGCAGAGTTTGACAATCTGAGGCAAGGTAACAAAAATGTATGGGAGTACCACATGGAGTTTGCCCGCTTGTCCAA
>MU698524.1:146592-179335 GCA_026770625.1 Nicotiana glauca | reverse complement strand
AAGTGCGGGAAGATGCACTCGGGGGTCTGCTACACGGAGTTACCTATATGTTATGGATGTGGGATGAGGGGCCATATTCAGAGGCACTGTCGTGCGTCTCGCCAGGGAGCAGGTAGGGGCACATCTCAGCCCTCCAGTCTAGCAGCTGCCACATCTTCAGCCCCCGCTCCAACTCGGGGTGCCCCAGCACCCGCAGAGCGTGGTGCAGCTAGTGGTGGTACACAGGGTTTGGGAGGTCCCAGCTGATTCTATGCCATGAGTGGCCGTCACACTGCAGAGGCCTCTCCAGATGTTGTTATAGGTATTCTGACTGTTCAATCTCATGATGTGTATGCGCTTATTGACCGTGGTTCCACTTTATCCTATGTTACCCCATTTGTTGCTATGAGATTTGGGATGGCACCCGAGCAGGTCCATGAGCCATTCTCAGTATCTACCCCGGTTGGTGAGTCAATATTTGGCTGCTCGAGTCTATAGAGATTGTGTTATTACGATGCGTGGTAGGGATACCATGGCCGATCTTATCGAGTTGGGAATGGTGGATTTCAACGTAATAATGGGAATGGATTGGCTTTACTCCTGCTTTGCCAAACATGATTATAGGACTAGAACTATCAGGCTTGAATTTCCTAATGAGCCTGTCATTGAATGGAGGGGAGATAATGTAGTGCCTCGAGGTCAGTTTATTTCCTACCTTTACGCCGCGAAGATGACCAAGAAGGGGTGCATTTATCATCTAGTTCGAGTTGCAGACACCAATGCCGAGGCACCTAGCCTCGATTCTGTACCGGTTGTGAATGAGTTTCCAAATGTCTTTCCAGATGAGCTCCCTATGATTTCGCCAGATAGGGTGATTGATTTTGGGATCGACATGATGCCAGGCACATAGCCTATATCAATTTCATCTTACAGGATGGCACCGGCAGAATTGAAGGAACTAAAGGAGCAATTGAAGGATTTGTTAGAGAAGGGTTTCATACGGCCAAGTATGTCGCCATGGGGCGTGCCAGTCTTGTTTGTGAGAAAGAAGGATGGGTTGCTGCGAATGTGTATTGACTACCGGCAGCTCAACAAAGTTACAATCAAGAACAAATATCCCTTGCCAAATATAGATGACTTATTTGATCAATTTCAAGGGGCTGCATGTTTTTAAAAAATTGACTTGCGGTCCGGGCATCAGAAGTTGAAGATACGGGAGCAGGATATTCCAAAAACCGCCTTCAGAACTCGGTATGGGCACTTTGAATTTATGGTAATGTCTTTTTGGCTAACAAATGCCCCAGCTGCTTTCATGGACCTTATGAATCGAGTCTTGAAGCCCTTCCTAGACTCCTTTGTGATAGTATTCATTGACGACATTCTGGTATATTCCCGAAGTTGGGAGGATCATGCTGACCATCTCAGGGCAGTCTTGCAGACTCTTCAGCGACATCAATTGTATGTGAAATTTTAAAAATGTGAATTCTGGCTTGAATCTGTCGCGTTCTTGGGTCATGTTGTTTCCAGGGAAGGAATTATGGTTGACCCTCAGAAGGTTACAGCAGTGAAGAATTGGCCTAGACCCATTACTCCAACCGAGATCCGCAGTTTCTTGGGATTGGCTGGGTACTACAGGAGGTTTGTGGAGGGGTTTTCTACTCTTGCCACCCTTTTGACAAAATTGACGCAGAAAGCAGTTAAATTCCAATTGTCTGAGGCTTGTGAAAAGAGTTTCCAAGAACTGAAATCAAGGTTAACAACAACATCAGTATTGGCCCTACCAGAGGGTACCGAGGGATTTGTCATGTATTGCGATGCTTCAAGAGTCGGGCTGGGGTGTGTATTGATGCAGCGGGGAAAGGTGATAGCCTACGCCTCTAGGCAACTCAAGAATCATGAGAAGAACTATCTCACGCATGACTTAGATCTAGCAGCTGTGGTATTTGCATTAAAGATTTGGCGGCATTATTTGTATGGGGTCCATGTGGACATATTTATAGATCATAAGAGCCTTCAATATATCTTCAAGCAGAATGAGCTGAATCTAAGGAAAAGAAGATGGCTAGAGTTACTCAAAGACTACGATATGGATATTCTTTACCACCCGGGAAAGGCAAATGTTGTAGCAGATGCACTTAGTCGAAAATCTATGGGGAGTTTGGCTCATTTGGGGGCCTATCAGAGGCCGTTAGCTAGGGAAGTTTACCAGCTAGCTAATTTGGGAGTTCGTCTGGCGAACTCTGATGAAGGAGAGGTAATCATATAGAATAGGGCTGAATCGTCGCTTGTGGTAGAGGTAAAAGAAAAGCAATTCAATGATCCATTGTTAGCACAACTGAGAGAAGGGATTCACAATCACAATACCACAGCTTTCTCCTTGGGCATGAATGATGGTACCCTACGGTACCAAGACCGCCTGTGTGCTCCTGATATCGATAGTCTCCAAGGAAGGATTATGGCAGAAGCTCACACATCCAGGTATTCCGTGCATCCAGGTTCTACAAAAATGTATCATGATCTTAAGAAAATTTATTGGTGGAATAACATGAAGAGAGATGTGGCGGAATTTGTTGCAAAATGTCCAAATTGTTAACAGGTGAAGGTCGAACATCAAAGGCCCGGTAGGTTGACGCAATGCATAGAAATTCTAATGTGGAAGTGGGAGATGATTAACATGGACTTTGTAGTAGGGTTGCGGCGTACTCCGCACAAGTTCGACTCAATTTGGGTGATCGTGGATCGACTCACGAAATTACCACACTTCTTGCCAATTAAATCTACCGACACAGTGGAACAATATGCTCAGTTGTATATCAAAGAAATAGTTAGGTTACATAGCACTCCAGTCTCAATCATTTCTGATCTAGGGGCTCAATTCACAGCTATCTTTTGGAAGAAATTCTAGCAGGGTTTGGGTACGCAAGTGAACCTTAGCACAGCTTTTCATCCACAAATCGATGGGCAAGCAGAGCGGACTATTCAGACGCTTGAGGACATGTTGCGAGCTTGTACTATTGATTTTAAAGGGAGTTGGGATGACCACTTGCCGCTCATAGAATTTGCTTACAATAACAGTTTCCACGCCAGTATCCAAATGGCTCCATTCGAGGCATTGTATGGTAGGAGATGTAGGTCTCCCATCGGATGGTTCGAGGTTGGAGAAGCAGAATTGATAGGGCCGGACCTCGTGCACCAGGCCATGGAGAAAGTCAAGCTTATTAAAGAAAGGTTGAAAACTACTCAAAGTCGCCAACAATCCTACTCGGATGTGCGTCGTAGAGATTTAGAGTTTAAAGAAGACGATTGGGTATTCTTAGTTTCCCCTATGAAGGGAATCATGCGATTCGAAAAGAAGGGAAAATTAATCCCAAGGTATGTCGGGCCATATAAAATTATTCAGAAAATTGGTCAGGTGGCATACAAGCTCGAGCTGCTGCCCGAGATGCCATTGGTACACCCGATTTTCCATGTGTCCATATTGAGGAAGGTAGTAGGGGATCCGTCCTCCATTGTGCCAGTTGAGACTATTGAAGTAAACGAAGAGCTATCATATGAAGAGGTCCCAGTTGCCATTCTCGATAGGCAAGTTCAAAAACTAAGGAATAAGGAAATTACATCCGTGAAAGTATTATGGCGAAACCAACACGTTGAGGAAGTTACTTGGGAGGCCGAGAATGAAATGAAAAAGAAGTATCCACACTTGTTTGAATGATCAGGTAATAACTTTTATGCGTTTTGCTCCTTTGAAATCATATTTGCTGACTGGCTTTGTGTAAAAGCATCCCCTTGTTGGTAATATGGTTGCCTATATGGCCATGGTTCATATTGTGCCAGTTATATTATACTTACAAATATGTTTATGCTGTCATGGTATGTTTCTGGGGCTCCCTGACAGATGGGTAAGGCCTAGATACAAAGGAAACTCTGGCGAAATTTTCGAAAATTTAGGGAGTTAGCTAAATTTGGAGACCGTCAACCAGTTTCGGGTTGTAAAGAAGAGAATATTGCACCTAGACTGGAAATAAATGAACTTTGATCCTCATTCGAGGACGAATGATCTTAAGTGGGGGAGGATGTAAGGCCCCGTGAAATTCCTACTTAAGAACCCGGATTCCGTGGTGCCAAGTTAGGAGCATGTGTTATAAATTCATAGATATTCTTTGCTGCGAGCAAGCTCACCGCGGCTCGGACCTTTTTGGATTGAATAGTGCATTAAAAAGACAAGAATAAGTTTCCAGAAAAAAAATGCAAGAAATGCGGTCCAGAATGCGACCGCAGAACGTAAATGCAGACCGCATATCTACCGTAGAGTGAATTAGAGTGTTGGTTAAAATTGAAGTCAATTATGCGGTCGAAATGCGGTCGTATAATCGAAATGCGGACCGCATAGTCATCACATTTTCTCCTTTGAATTTTGTGAGTGCCAGTTCTACGGTGCACTTCGTGACCGCAAAACGTGAATGCGGACCGCATTATTACCGCAGACTGAGTCAGAACGTATGGTTTTTGGGAGACATTTTTGCGGTCCATTATGCGGACCGCATGTTCATTCTGCGATCGATCTGGGATCGCATATTTGACACGGGGCTCCAATTTTCTAATTTTTAACCCGACTTCCCTATCGATATATTTGATATTAGGGCTCATTTTGAGCATTCTTCTGAGCATTTTCTAGAGAGAGAGGGTCCTTAGAGGTGGAAAGTGTTCCCCCATCAAATTCTCCTTAGAATATTGCTACATCCTTGAAACTAATCAAGTGGAGGCTCCTAAATCTTCAATCCAAGAGGTAAGATTCATGATCTCAGCTTTTATTTCCACACTTAAATATATAGGGCCAGTAGAGAAGTAAATTGAGAGTATAAAACTGATATTCTCTACATGCATGCCAACCCATAGGATATTGGAAGGTAGAAAACTAAAAGAAGGTAATTGGGTGTATAGAGTGATGGAAATTCTTCACACAAAGGGGCTAAGGTCACAATGCACCTTTAGTGTTCGATGATATGCTCGAACCAAACTAGAACTTCAGTTTCATCCCTAAATCTTTAATAAATTTGTAATTCTTGCTTAATAGATCGAAGTGCTAAGATGTTCCGAAAATTTGTAAAAGAATAAGGAAAAGCTTTATTGAGGTATGTATGGCTAAAACCCTTTTTTTTAAATTGAGCTCCACTGTCATTGCGAAAGAATGGTAAGAGTTGAATTTGCTTGGGTACTGATTATCATTACGCATTAATTGATTTGTATAGAACTATACATGTTAGTGAAGGATGTGCCTTGATGTGAATAATTTACAAATCTTGATAATTAGGGAATGATGGAAAGTATAATTATGTGTTGTATTACTTGGGCTATGAGCCGACATTGAAATAAAGAACTACCCATGCTAGATATGTGCTCACTTACCTGTGGTTGGTAAGTTGAATCATCCTTGAATTGTGTGGGATTGATAGTTGAACGTGTTGACCATTGGGGATTGAGTAATGCCTCCAATGAGGTGACCTAGCCGGTCGGGTCGTGATCGGACGCCATGCCGCACACATGGTGGTAATGTGCTGATATCGGATTCTGGATAAAGGAAATGAAATATTGATTGTGAGTAATACCTCCGATGAGGTGACCTAGCCGGTCGGGTCGTGGCCCGACTCCGCTCGAGATGGCGGTGGTAATGAGAATAGTGGCGAACTCGTGACAGAATTGCCCTGACCTTGTTGTGGAAATTGCCTAACAAACTATGTGAACTATTTCTTGATTTGCCCGTATTAATTGCTTGTATCTATTTGATAGTTATTTCTGGTAAAATTGTGTTTAGTTATACATACCAGTACAATTTAAATGTACTAACGCCCCTTTTTGGCGGGGGCACTACATTCGTGTTATGATTGTAGGTGGCTCCATAGCAGACAGTGCCGACCGTGTATAGCAGAGCATCTATCTACTTGAAGTCTCGGTGAGCCCCTTATCTTCCATGGGGCTATACAGTGTATCTTTTGTTATTACAGCTTTCCGCTTTTGAGGTCTGGCCGGGGCCTTGTTGCTGGCATAGTCATGTTTATCTGTTGTATCCTTAGAGGCTCCAAAGACACTAGTGTGGGTTATGTACGGGTGTTCGGGGAGTCCACTATATGTATATGTTTTAATCTTAAACTTCTGATCTCCTTAAACCGTAACTTTAATTTAATCCTTGAAGCTGACTTAACTACGGTAAATCTTTGTAATATAAAATGAACCAATGTTATAATATGTACCATGCATTCTCGTCTACATTAATGAAAGGCATAGGTCCCGTATTCATATTGGTTTAGGGTAGGAAGTGTTCAATAAGGCTTGCTCCATCGGGTTCACTCAATTGAGTGCCGGTCGCGCCTCCCGAGGTTGGGGCGTGACAATCCTTAGAAGAATAACAGATGAACCGATTTGTCATCACAACTCAAGATCCGCAGTATTATGAGAGGTTAATGTTGATATAGGGCAAGAAATTCTCCGACATCATCAAGCTAGGAGAAAGGATCGAGCAAGACATTAAGAGCGGTATGGTCACTAATTTCGAGGCATTACATGCTACCAACAAAGCCCTACAATCTAGTGGCACGTCCAAGAAAAAGGATGTGAGTGCCGTAATGGTTGCACAGAGAACCAAGTCTCCAGTAAAATACCAAGCCTACCTGGTACCCCCTATCATATACCAACCTATCCCCAACTACAAATCACCTCCGCCCTCTTACCAAATTCCATCACGTGCCAACCAATCATCCCCCTCCCCCACATATCAACCAACCTCACCAAGATATTCCCAACTTGCACTTGTCTACCAAGCCTATAATGCTCCCTACCAATCACTTCCTGACCGCTAAAACTTCCCCAAACAACGCCCTAACTTCGACCATTGACCTCCTAAGCAATACACCGCCATTGCCGAGCCAATCGACCAACTATATGAAAGACTCGAAGCAGTCGGTTACGTCACCCCAATCCATGCTATAACTCCAGAAAATCCTTCCCAGCGGGTCAATCCAAACAAAACCTGTGCATACCATTCCGGTATGAAAGGGCATACCATTGATGAGCGTCAATCTATGAAAGACAAAATCCAAGCTCTAATTGATAACAAAATCACTGTGGCCAAGGAACCTACTCCTAACATTTGTAACAACCCCTTGCCTGATCATAAGGGTGGTGGTGTGCATATGATCGAAGCAGAAGATAATTGGGACCCCAAAGGGTCAACTAGATTAATCGCCGAAGGTGACAAGCCCAAGAAACCAACAGTCGCACTGAATCCAATTATAGTCCAGATCCGACCCTCTGGGGATACTAAAGTAAACATGTCCGTGCCTCTCGAGCTTGAAATACTGTCATCCAAAAGGACTGCAGAGCCAATTGAGGTGGAGTTTGGGTCTCCAAAAGTACCATTTAAAGTTGTTGTGCTACCTCCCAAGATGAGAGTGCCCATTCCTGTAGCAATGTCAATTGTAACTCCATTCCATACACATGACATTCCTTGGGATTACACCGCCGAGGCAAGAAGGAAGGGGAAAATTAGGTCTGGAGAAGCAATTGCAGTGCTGGGTATGACCAGGACTGGCAAAATTTATATTCCGGAGTAGTTAGTTGAACCAAATAAGTAGGCCTCTGGACGGCCTATTGAAACTGGGCCTGATATTCTCTGGCGGAAGATACAAGAAAAAATAATACTCAGTTGTTGATTAATTAAATAAAACACCAGCGCAGATCTCCATTCTAGCTTTACTACAAACCTCTGAGACACAAGAACGCCCTAACGAAGATAATGAGCGAGGCATACGTACCCAGCAATATAACTTGAGGAGAGATGGCGAACATGGTCGGGCAGATACTGGAGAGTCATAAAATCACTTTCCACGAGGGTGAGTTGCCCCCAAAAGGTTTAGGCCACAACAAAGCGATGCACATCACTGTGCAAAAAGAAGACTTTCATCACCAGGACTTTGATTGACGGAGGGTCCAGCCTCAACATTTCTCCATTTGTGACCCTTAGAACATTGGGGAAGAGTTTTCATGAAATCAAGGATGGGGCTGTCAACATTAAAGCTTTTGATAGTTCAGAAAGTTCCACTATTAGGGAGATCAGTTTATGTCTGCAAACGGGGCCAACTTGGTTCGATGTTGATTTTAAAGTAATAGACATCCCAGCATCCTACAACTCACTACTAGGATGACCTTGGATCCACGTCGTTGGAGCTGTAGCATCAACCCTGTACCAGGTAGTAAAGCTTGAGTGGAATCACCGAGAGGTGATTATTCATGGTTACGGGAGTAATACCATATACAGTCGCCAAACCATCCCGGCAATTAAAGGAAAAAAGGAAACTAGGAGGAGAAACCTACCACCAAATTGAGTGAGTCAACGCCATGGAAAAAGATAAGTGGTGGGATAACAAGATAGATATTATACTGAATTTGAGCGGGTATGAACCTGGCAAATGGCTCGGCAAGAATCTCCAGGGAATCACCAAGCCTATCAAACTGAAGAATCATGGCACCACTTTCGGGTTAGGGTATGGATATACTTGGCAGGAATTTAGGAACTGGTCGCCACCATAGCGCAACCCCCACTATCAACTAGAGCACCCGATACCCTGCCTGGAGCAGACTTTTCTGCTAGCAGACGTCCTATATAGGTCAGAGGAAGATGAAACATTGGCCGCAATGAATAACCTATTCATGGAAGACGACAATATGGACTGTCATGTCATTCTCGAGGAGGAAGGGGACGAAGGTCCTTCCACACAGGCGGTGATCCAAGGAGGGGGCCTCAACAATTAGTCCATCACAACCACCAAGGACCGGAGAGCTTCGGGGTAGCAAGGTTGGACAAAGTACTATGCATTATTTTTATTTTTTCATTAGTTGATTTCCTTTCAATATTATATCTAAATTTTTAAAAGAGATGTGATGTTAAAAACAATTTTGGAATTTATCAAAGTATTTCATTTTCTTATTATTTTTCTCTGCCATTTACTTTATTTAACACAACATTACTATTACTTATCTTGATGAACCAAAGAATGCGACATGGGACGAGGTAACACAACAAAAAGATATAGACTCAGAAGAGGATGAGATACCAGAAGAGGTCGTGAAAGAGTTCGAAGACTTTAAGAATAGACCTAAGTCTAACTTGGACGAAACCGAGGTCGTCAACCTGGGGGATACAGAGAATGTCAATGAAAGGCGCATTAGTGTTCATCTGTCATCGTCAGAAAAGGAAGAGTACATGGAATTCTTATAAGAATATGATGATATATTTGCATGTTCATATGATGATATGACCGGTCTTAGTACATCTATTGTAGCTCACAAACTACAATAGATTCGACATGTCCACCGATAAAGCAGAAGCTCAGAAAGATCAAGCCATAAATGAGTTTGAAAATCAAGGAAGAAGTTACCAAACAAGTCAAAGCCAAGGTCCTCAGGGTAGTGGAGTACCCGACATGGTTAGCCAATATTGTGCCAGTGCCAAAGAAAGACGTGAAGGTCAGAGTATATGTCGACGATCGGGACCTCAACTGGGCTAGTCCGAAAGATGACTTCCCATTGCCGAACATACACATCCTGATCGACAACTGCGCCAAGCACGAGTTGCAGTCATTCGTTAATTGTTTTGCTGGGTACCATCAATTATGGATGGACGAACAAGATGCGGAGAAAACGGCTTTCATAACTCCATGGGAATGTATTATTACAATATGATACCCTTTGGATTAAAAAATGCTAGGGCTACCTACATGAGGGCCATGACTAATATTTTCCATGACATGATACACAAAGAGATCGAGGTGTATGTAGATGATGTCATCATCAAATCCATGAAAGCCACTGACCACATGGAAGATTTAAGAAAGTTCTTCAACAGATTGAGAAGCTATAACCTGAAAGTGAATCCCTCCAAGTGTGCATTCAGGTTTTCTACCGAAAAACTGCTTGGGTTCATTGTAAGTCGATGAGGAATAGAACTCGATCCATCAAAGGTCAAAGCCATTCAAGAATTACCACCACCAAAGAATAAGAAAGAGGTTATGAGTTTCTTGGGAAGACTCAAATACATCAGCCGGTTCATAGCCCAGTCCACTGTCATTTGTGAACCAATCTTTAAGATGTTGAAGAAGGACGCTGCCACTAAATGGACTGATGATTTTCAAAAGAACTTTGACAGAATCAAGGAATATCTATCAACGCCGCTAGTCCTGGTCACGCCCGAACCAGGTAGACCGCTATTGCTCTACTTTGCAGTACTAGATGGAGCATTCAGTTGTATTTTAGGACAACATGATGAAATTAGGAGAAAAGAACAAGCCATCTACTATATCAGCAAGAAGTTCACCCCATACGAGGCCCGATATTCCCTGTTAGAATGCATTTGTTGTGCTCTGACTTGGGTATCTCAGAAGTTGAGGAGTTATTTCTGTGCTTATACTACTTATCTTATATCAAGGATGGATCCACTGAAGTACATCTTTCAGAAGCCCATGCCCATGGGCAAGCTAGCCAAATGGCTAATCCTGCTGAGTGAATTTGATATTGTCTATGTAACCCAAAAAGCTATCAAAGGACAAGCACTAGCCGATCATCTTGACAAAAACCCCATGGGCGGAGAATACGAGCCTATAAAGATGTATTTTACTGATTAGGAGGTCTCTTTCATAGGAGAAGACATTGGAGAATCCTATGATGGCTGGAGAATGGTTTTCGACGCAGCAGCAAACTTTAAAGGAGTTGGCATAGGAGCAGTTCTAGAGTTAGAAACAGTTCATCATTATCTGGTGTCCGCCAAACTCAAGTTCCCGTGCACCAACAACATGGCCGAGTGTAAAATACTCCGAGCCGGTTACTTCTGGATGACTATGGAGACAGACTACATCTAGTATGTTCGAAAATGCCATCGTTACCAAATTCATGCAGACATGATAAAGGTGCCTCCTAACGAGCTAAATGCAACAAGCTCACCATGGTTGTTTGCCGCTCGGGGAATGGATGTCATCGGACCTATCGAACCTGCCGCATCAAACAGCCACAGGTTCATTTTAGTGGCAATTGATTATTTCACCAAATGGGTTGAAGCAGCATCGTATAAGGCAGTAAGATGTCGCAGACTTTGTCCACGACCGTATCATTTGCCGTTTCGGCATCCCAAACTCAATCATCACCGATAATGGTTCAAATATCAATAGTGATCTGATAAAGGCAATGTGTGAGACGTTCAACATTAAGCTCAAGAATTTTACAGCCTACTGGCATCAGATAAATGGAGCTGTAGAACGGGCCAATAAGAACATCAAGAAGATATTGAGGAAAATGATAGAAAAACACAAGTAGTGGCTCGAAAAGATATCATTTTCTCTATTGGGATACCATACCACAGTTCGCACATCAATTGGGGCGACTCCTTATATGCTGGTTTACGATACAGAGACAATCATCCCAGCCAAAGTCGAGATTCCCTCCCTGAGGATTATACAGGAAGTGGAACTTGAAGATGTAGAATGGGTAAAGAGTCGCTATGAGAAGTTACCCCTTATAGACGGAAAGAGAATGAACACAATTTGCCATGGTCAATTTTATCAGAACAGGATGTCCAGAGTCTTCAACAAAAGGGTCAAACCGAGACAATTCACACCGGGGCAGTTGGTACTGAAGGAGATTTTTTTGTATCAGGATGAGGCCAAAGGAAAATTCTCTCCCAACTGGAAAGGTCCGTACATGGTTCACCGCGATCTAACTGGAGGATCCCTCATACTTGCAGAAATGGACAGAGAAGTTTGGCCAAAGCCTATCAATTCAGATGCGGTGAAACGATACTATGTGTAACCATTATGATTTCATTATGATGTAATTTGAACTATGCCTGACCTGATTCCCGTTTAATAGGGGATACGTAGGCAGCCTTATGGGTTCGGTCACAATTCAATAAAATTCTCACTTCCCCCCGATATTGGAAACTGGGGCAGAATTTTGAGGAGGACCCTCAAAATTCCTGAGATGACTTTCGCCATTCATCGCGCGCAGTCGTCAGAGGCACCAACCTAGTAAACTGGGGCAGAATTTTGAGGAGGACCCTCAAAATTCCAAAGAAAAGAGGTCGCACTATCGCGAATCGCGTCACATTCGTCGGTTCATCTAAAAGAAAATCATTTTTTATTATTATTTATGTGTTTACATCATTATTTTTAAAAAGTTATGCATGGATGCTATCAGAATTACTTTGTTCAGCAATGCTACCAGTGAAAGCAAGAGCCGAGTAGGACGAGCACAGTCCGCCGGAGGACAAACTAACCTTCAAAAACTGACAATTTTTCTTTGGATGTAGGTACCCGAGACATAAGGTCATCAGATATGATTACAAACTCATACTTTTTAGGAATACAACTCTCAGAATCATCACTCACTTATAAGTGCTATCCATACATGACCTCCCCAGCAGCCACAGTGACGATTAACTATCAGCTGTCACCTCTCAGCTAAGAGGTTTCGTTACTCTTCAATTTTATTTATTGCATTGCATAAGGCTATTTTTTTGACTTCCAATACTAAGCACTTTATCCATCCTGCATTTCCTTGGATTGAATAAGGCTACTTTTTTGCCTTCCGAGACTAAGCATTGTCTCCATCCTGCATTTCCTTGCATTGCATAAGGCTACTTTTCTGCTTTTTGAGACTAAGCACTGTCTCCATCCTGCATTTCCTTGCATTGCATAAAGCTACTTTTTAGCCTTCCGAGACTAAGCACTGTCTCTATCCTGCATTTTCTTGCATTGCGTAAGGCTACTTTTCTGCCTTCCGAGACTAAGCATTGTCTCCATCCTACATTTCCTTGCATTGCATAAGGCTACTTTTCTGCCTTCTGAGACTAAGCACTATTTCCATCCTGCATTTCATTGCATTGCATAAGGCTACTATTCTGCCTTCTGAGACTAAGCACTGTCTCCATCGTGCATTTCCTTGCATTGCATAAGGCTACTTTTCTGCCTTCCGAGACTAAGCACTGTCTCCATCCTGCATGGCTGAAATATCACCACCTCTTATTTGCATAGGCTAAAATACTGCTAGCTTTATTTAAATCTTGCATGGCTAAAACATCGCCAATTTTGTTTAAATCCCTCACATCGGCTGAAAGATCGCCAGTATTTATTTAAATTTCTATCGGCTGAAATATTGCCATTTATATTTATCCTTCATATCCGCTGAAATATCGCCAACTTTATTTAATTCTCGATATCGGCTGAAAGATCGCCAGTTTATATTTATATCTCTCTCGGCTGGAACATTGCCATCTACACTTATGCTTTGTATCGACTGAAATATCGCCGTTTAGATTTTTCTACATCGGTTGAAACATCGCTAGCTTTATTTAATTCTCTGTATCGGCTGAAAGATCACCAGTTTATGTTTAAACCTTTGTCGGCTGAAATATTGCCATTTTATATTTATGCTTTACATCGGTTGAAATACCACCAAATATTGCATTTCATGGGCTGAAATACAGCGAAGCTGTCCAAGGGCATCATTGTTCGGAGGCAACATTTTCATAGCCTGAGAATGCCATGCCATGGCCCAAGGACCCCGCTTTATATTGTGCACATCACTATTCAAAGGCATTATGGTTCGGAGGCACCATTATCATAGACTAAGAACATCATTTCATAGCCTACGAATCCTTTATTATGTGCTTCATGGCCCAGGACGTCATCGTCTGAGGACGTCATCCTAACCGTCCAAAGACAACATTCATGGTCCAACGAGAACTTGCATCACGTTTAAATTCTACACGATATGCTTGTATTACTCAATTGCCGATACATCAACTGGCAATGGCCATTATAGCAGGGGCGATCTCGCTCCGGTTCTCATAGACCATCAGTCCCTGACCATCCTTCCCAACCTAAATGTGGCATCCGTTTTTTTTCAAAACCTCCATCGGCATATTCCTTCGATGTATCCCGAACTACATATGACCTGATTCATGTAAGATCAAGGATATGTAGGCAGCTCATAAACCAGAGCTCGGTCAAAACCTTCGCAAGTGGTTTCTCTCGGTCTAAATTGATCATCATATATTCACCCGACAACTCTGTCATCCTTCCCGGGTAAAGAGGGGCAGGTGTTGATACCCAATTTTTTCCTATGTATTTTATATACTCAAAATATGCTGAAAATAGCATGTACATCAACATATAAGCATGCCAAGAGTTTTGGTATTTTTCCCTTATTTTTAAAGATTTCAAAATCAATTTGTTGTCTATTTTAATAGTGCAAAATTCAATAATTATTTGCAGACTTTCATTTTTGGTGAATAATTATTTTTATTCTCATATTTACACCAAGATATAATTAAGCTGATTTTTGCATATTTTTATAAAACATTTTTGGTATTTTTAAAGCTAAATTGCTATAATTGCAATTATAGCATATTTTTTCGATTAAGAGTATTTTATAATTAAAAAATGGTTCCCAGTATTTTTAAATTAACATTAATATATTATTAATCAATTTAGTGCTTTTAATTGGTTTTGAAAGTTATTTTAACTATTTTTTATTAAATCAAAAGGGGAAAATTGGTTATTTAATGTATAGCCTATTTACATTCCAATTATAGCCACATTACAGCCCCAATTTGAACCCAATTTCAACTGGCCAATTTTCAAAACCAACCCAATCCCTAACCCAATTATAGTACCCGACCGGACCCCCTTTTAATCACAGCCGTTGATCTAGAAGATCAACGGCTCAAATTAAACATTTCCTTTTTTAATTCACAGACTACCCCTCAACCCTAATTCATTTCCACCCTTCAGCCTCCCTTGAAACCCCAAACTCTCTCAAGGTTCTTCGAAACCCTAGCCTCACCCTACCTTGTTCCGCTTTGTTTTCACCGGTGTCCTTTGCTTCCCAGGCCATGGACGGCCTATACTTACCTCCTATGGCTCCTATATGCCTCTTGTTCGAAGGTTCAAGGCCAGACCTCGAGGGTCTTCACTTAGACCTTCAACAATTCCGGCCTTGCTCCGGTGGCTCTTGGTCTTTTGAGCCTGATTATGACATTATCCGAGTTAGATCGGATATTTTCGAAGCCTTTCTCATCTTTAGGGTTCATATGAAACCCTAACTATCAAAGTTCTCTTCGATTATTTTTAGATCTGTTACATTTTTGCACTATTTCTTAAGTTTCTCAAATGTTTTCGCTGATTTTCTTTCAAAAGTTACTTCTTTGCGATTAGGGTTTCTGGAAGGTTCTTAAAATGTTTCTAACTCTTCTTCTTCTTCTTCTTTTCTTGGTATGAATCGATCTCTGCTATGTTCTTATTTTTCTCTTTTTTGACTCGCATGTTTTCTTCATGTGTTCTTATATTTGTTGTATTATGAAGTTTTCTGTTGTGCTCTGTTCTGTCTTCTACTGGTTTCAATATCATGCTCTCACATACCTATCTTATGTGATTCTTTACTGTGTTTTCCTACTGAGTTTTAGTCCTTTATTTGAATTTATCGGACCTTGGCTGTATTCTTTCTAGATGTGTTTCATTGACTGTTTCTTTAAGTTTACACTACCTGAACTCATTTAAATTCCAAGCTTTTCTTGAAACTTGTTTTCTTTACTAGTTTCTATGTTCTATTTGAGTTGAACTTGCTATTGTGCTTGTATGCTTCTCGTGAGACTCTGAAAGATGTCTCTAAGTCTATTTCAATAGCTTGCCTTCTCATCTCTGTATCGAATTCGTGGTTAAAAACCCTAGGATTTGGGGGGTTTCTCAGGAAAATTTGGTTTTATGTTTTGACAAGGGTTCTACTTTGAAACTTTGAACTCTCAGACTCACTCCGATTTTATGAAATGAATTTGAACTTTTTCTGTGTTAGTGATTTTGAAAATTTCTTGCTAGTCTTTCGTAATTAGCATGACCTCCTTCTTGCCTGACATGTCTATGTGTTTTATGTATAAGAACTTCTCTTTCAAAGGTTTTGCCAATTGTTAATTGATTTTGAATCCCTCTAATGTTGCTTATTTGATTGTTACTGATTTTCCCCCAAATTAAAACTTTCCATTACCTCTTTTCTGACTCGAACAAGGCTTTCAATTTGGTTCTTTTACTGGTTGTTTTACTGATTCCCTTTCCTTGTTTTTACAAATCAAGTACCATTAGACTTTTACCGTAAATGTTTTCTATGTATTTACCCTTACTTGATCTCCTTCCTTAAATAGCTTCTTCCCATTACCGTTTAAATTTGAACTACCTTAATTAAAGGAAGTCCATATACTAATTGATTTTAATTGGTGCATAGTTCCATAATTACCACTAAACTCTAATTCTTGCCTTATTTTCTACACTTGTTTTCAATTATAAATACCCTGCTCTTTCATTAACACACACGATTTTTAAGCATATAGAAATCATAACTCTCTTCTAAAACCTACACTCTTGCTTCTTGATTGCACTTTGCCTTCCATAAGGCTACTGTTTTTCCCTACTCGCTCCTTTGAACTGGTATGTCCTACTTTTGATTATAGAGTCAAATCCAATGTGTTTACTTATAAGCTTTTATACCCATGCCTACTTTACTGCTTTGTAGAGTTCAATTTTAAAGTAACTACTTATGTCTTGCTATTTGTTGCTGCAATGAATCCCTTATCCCTATCCATTTTATGTGCTTGGGCTGTAGTTTAAGACATTGCAACATATAAAGTTGGTGTCATGGATTAAGACTGGGTCCTTTGGATCCTAGTCTCTTTCAATTTCCCATACTCTCATTCCCTTATGTGCATTGAGTTAATGTACAGCCTGACAACATCCAAATTGCAGTCTAAAATGGAACCTGACCTTCCAAATGTCTTAACTCTCTAATCTTTAAGTTTACAAGATGGCCAGGGATGTGCCAGCAACCCAGTTTCTAGGCATGATCACCAGCCTGCCGTGGCTCCTCCTAATTCCCTTTCATTGCACTTACACTTACTCCTAGTCCTTAAGTCCTGGCCCCTCTTACGAGCCTTGCTTTGAGAACCTTGAGTTCCCTCTAAACTTAGAAATTTGAGGGCTAGCCCATCCGCTCTGCACTATAATCTGTTCCGCAATAATAGTTGGGGTGCAAGTACTGCCTGGAAGTCTTGAAGTTCCTTAGAACTTTGACACATCCCAAATAAGAGAAAGGCTTTGAAAATACGATCCTGGAAGTTGGTTTATCTCATATTATTAGACTTTGAGTCTGGATTAGGCTGATTAGATGTGGATGTAATCACTGATGTAATTTTATCATTCCTTTTGATTCACTTGGTCTGTAATAAGCTTTGTAATAAACTTTGTAACAACTATTGGGGTATAGTAAAAAGGGGTGGGATTTGAATGCATGTCAAAGGGGTAGATACCATGCCTATGCGATGTATACTCTTTGAAATTCTGTATAGAAATCATGTTTATAGGTTATCACTTACAAACTCTGTAATTTCGCTTAGAAATCATTATCATAGGGTTATCAATTTCAAATTCTGCCTTCTTCACATAGATACCATGTATATAGGATTAATAATTTCAAATTCTGCACTTTCGCCTACAAATCATGATCATAGGGTTATAACTTTCAAATTCTACATTCTTCACGTAGATACCATATCTACAGGATTAATACTTTCAAATTCTGCACTTTCGCCTAGAAATCATGATTATCACTTTCAAATTCTGCATTCTTCACGTAGATACCATGCTCATAGGTTTTCTACACTTCGTAATATATACCATGTCAATGAATCGATGCTGAAATTCTGCACATCATATAGATGATGTGCCTATAGGATTTCCTGCATTTTTGCATGTGCATCTGTCATTAGGCGAATCTACTTATAGGATCTAAAATAAGTCAATCACACATTGATGACCTACCTAGAGGATTTCTACATAACAAAATCAGTGACGCCTAGAAAGCATGCCTATAGGAGTAATCAATTAAATCTAAATTGCCCACTCGCCTTTTAAATCTAAAATCAGTGGTAATTCGTCTAACACTCACATGTCTTAATAATTTTTGCAATCAGTTTATTCTCCTCCGTCTCCGAATTAATAGATATAATGCCTATAGATCCTGTTTAACACAGATAAATAGTTAGATAATTAATCAATTGTCAGTTTTCTGCAACTACATCTAAACTATGAGTACGATTGCTTACCAGTGTTGTGTGGATGATCCATGTGTTTTACAAACCTAGGACTCCTTTCTTCTATGTAACTTTATTTAATATCAATAAATTCTGTCTTTTCACTAGCCCAAAATTCCCCTTTAATTTTACGGCATTCTTCTTTTTCCTTCTAAATTTTTCTTCTTTGTTTATTCAATGTCTTGACTAATTTTCTGCACTGAGACCCTCCCTCAAACAAATTGTATATTCCAACATGCTTGTTACATACTTGTTTGCAACCCTTATGTGTGAAATTATTTGTATACTTGTTTGCCTTAAAGTCACAATATAGCATGACCGGGAACCACACTAGTGGATCTTTAGGGGTGGCTAACACCTTTCCATCGAGACAATTTCTAGCCCTTACCCGAACTCTGACTTTCAAACTCAAACCCTTAGTGTCCTAATGCACTTAATCGTTAGGTGGCGACTCTTCAATTCCAAAAACCCAATTCCTAAACGGGAATAGAATTGTCCTCCCAAATGTCGTAAACCTGATTTCGCTTTAGAAAAAGGGGGCATCGACATATACAGCTGTACTAGTAGCTTTTCTTCGTCATTTATTAGACATGTACTTTGCTGGGGTTCACCCCTACTATATAAAGGGGCCTTTGTCATTTTGAAAAGGGGATCCACATTATTACACACAACATTGAATATAATACAACATTCTCTGCTCTATTTGCTAACACTTTCATTCTTTACATTTATTACTTATTCTTTCGTTTTTCATTATTGTTATTCATTTATTTTTCATCATTAACCGCAAAAGGCCATCTGTAAGGCCCTCATTATCATTAATCTTCGTCGATCGTTTGTAGCTATTAGCCCTACTAGACCTCGAGGCCTTGCTACAGCTAGCTCGAGGCCTAGCCTAGTGACCCTTCTTACTTCGCATTCCTTGTTTTCTTTACTCATACTTAGCATTCATTGCCTAACAACTAGTATTAAGATAAATCATGTATTTTTAAAACCACAAAATCATATACAATTGTGATACCATTTTCACGGTAAACAATACTTGTAACCTATCTGCTTCAATATCACAACATAATAACAACAGTCACCACAAGTTCCCATATGCCACAACTTGCCAAAATCAACAATACTGAAATTATCGTAACATATAGCCCAAGGCTCATCACAATACGGACTAGATTATCAATAATAAAAAATGAGTGTGAATTACTTGACTATGAAAGATATCTCAATAATCCACCACTTCAAACAAGAATTACCCGACAATAAAGGAGGTAATATAACAATAAGAGAGATAACAACGGCAACTAAGGCATATAAGAGCATTTTGAAAATAAAGGACAGAGCTTGTGATAACTACATCAAGTAAAGCATGTAAGAGAAATTTAACAATAAAAGATCTGACATGATATTTTAATTTTTAATTGGATGCATGAAAGAGTCTAAGAGTTTAAGCCAGTCAAACTACCATATATACGACTTTGCACACACTTGTTACCTCGTATATACATCTTTCACATAATCAAAATAACACAAATCAACCCAAGTCCTAAGGGGTAGTTCCCTCACATAAATTTAAGCCAAAAACTTACTTCAAACAAACTAAATAAACATGCTAGTAAGCATTCTCTTCAAAAAATCCAACTCCGGATGACTCAAATATAGTCAAAATAACATAATACCAAAAATACAAATCATAGTTAATGATTCTGTATAATAAAGTTGCAATATTTAAAGAAATCCAAAATTCAACCCGGGCACACACGTCGGAACCCGACCAAACTTATTAAATTCAAACTCCTATTGCGATATGAGTCCAACAATACTAAAATTATCCAATTCCGACATCAAATCAACATTCAAATCCTCAATTTATGGTTTAGGAAATTTTCACAAAATTCCCTAATTTATCAAACTCAAAACATTAATTAAATAATAAAAAAATAATGGAATCACGAATAATAAGAAAATCCGAGTAAAAATAACTTACCCTGATCCAACACTTGAAAATTCCTTCCAATCATGACCCGAAATCACAACCTCAGGGTTGTGATGGCGCCTAACATCCACTTGGGCAAGTTGATGTGAAATAATTAATCAACCAATTTTCTCAATTAAAAACAAGATAATGATATACAACGAGAAATAAATTCCAAATCTAACACAATGCTAATATAATCCACGTGATAATAACTACTCCCAGAAATCCGGAGTCACCAGTACATGAGAAACTAGAAGTTTACAAACATAGTCTGAAATAAATACGACTTTTCGAAAGAGACAAACAGTAAAAGTAGAAAATGGAAGAGGACTTTAAGTTCTGCAAACGCCAACAAATCTACCTCGAGTCACCATATGAAAATAATTCGAGCTGATGCACCTCAAGCAATGCTAGGACCAATACCAATATCTGCACACCTCCAAAAGTATAGTATGAGTATAGCCAACAAAAGGTACTCCATAAGTGTCTATCCTAACTCCAGCATGTAGTGATGAGGCCTTGACAAGACACCTATCTAAATAAACGTGTACACGCATATATAAAGTAGCAAAATAATGAGACAAATGACAAAATACTAACTGGGAGGGGACATGTGAATATGGGAAGATATATTAATTACAGTGGTATGAAGACACGAATAAACCAAGCAAATAACCATAATCGAAAATCAATTAAATCAATGATATAAAAATGGCACGGCATCACCCTTCGTACTTTTACTCTCGTCCTCACCATACAATATCATGAATATAATAATATAGCTTCACCCTTCATGCTTCGGCTCTTGTCTTCTCATATAATAATATGAATAAAATGGCACGGCATCACCCTTCGTGCTTTTACTCTCGTCATCACCATACAATAACATGAATATAATAATACAGCTTCACCTTTCATGCTTTTGCTCTCGTCCTCCCATATAATAATATGAATGAAATGGCACGACATCACCCTTCATGCTTTTACTCTCATCTTCACCATGTGATAATATAAATTTGAATAATAAATATTGTAGGAAATATTTAACTTCAAATGTGATGCCATGATATCCAACTTCAACTTCCAAAATAGTCAAAATCTTTAAAATAAGCAATAAATACGAAACGATAAATTAATGAAGTGATCTATGATCTAACCTAAGCATACAACAACAAGACAACCCAGTAAAATCGCATTAGTGGGGTCTGGAGATGGTAGAGTATACTCAAATCTTACCCCTATCCCAGAAGGGTAGAGAGGCTATTTCTTGGATATCCTCGGCTCAACATCATAAAATACTAAAAGAATAGCTGTAACAATAAAAGAAACAAAATAATTGATATCAGCTTCGTAAAAGACTGCAAAATGTTGAAGGGCAATAACACAATACTATACATGAACAAAAAATGATGTGAACACAACATAAACCGCTGGCAGTCCTAGAAAAATCTCTACCATACTATCCGGTACAAAGAGGAAAAACGCTCGACTACCTCCTAGACTACAACCCTAATGAGCAACCTCCACATGTTCTTATCAAGAGCCATATACTCGAAAATCTAAAGGCGTGCCATGTCTTGATTAATCACGTCACCCAATATTTATTTGGCTTCTCTTTACATCTTCTCATACCTGCCAAAGATAACCATTCACACCTCCTAATAGGGGCATCTAGGCTTCTCCTTTGCACGTGCCCGAACCATCTAAGCCTTGATTTTCGTATCATGTCATCCAGGGGAGCAACACCCGCCCTCTTCCGAATATCTTCATTTCCAATATTATCCGGTCTAGTATACCGGCATATCTATCTCAACATTGTTATTTCAGCTACTTTATCTTCTGGATATATAAATACTTGACTGGCCAACGTTCAGTCCTATACAACATGGTCGGTCTAACCACCGCTCTATAGAACTTATGTTGATGTTTTGGTGGAACATTCTTGTCAAACGGGACTCCAAATGCTAATCGCAATATCCTTCACCCCACCCTCGTATGGTGCATGACATCCTCGTCGATCTCCATGTATAATTGAACATAGGTACTTGAAACTTTCTCTCTTTGGGATAACTTGTGAGTCGAGCCTCGTTTCTACGGCCGCATCCCCAGGATCTGCCTCCATACCTCTCGTCTCTTATTAACTCTGCCTCGTATCTCGTCAATCAAAACTATATCATTAGTGAACAACAATCACTATGGTACCTCCCTTTGAATATTGTGTGTTAGGGCATCCGTTGCCAGAGCAAATAAGAACACGCTAAGTGCAGTGTTACCCCATAAAATTAAAAAAATATCTGAGTCACCTCATGCAGTCCTTACACAATTCATAACTCCATCATACATATCCTTTATCGCTCTAATATACGCTACTAGAACCATTTTCACCTTCAGGTATATCCAAAGAACGTCTCTAGGGACCTTGTCGTACCCCTTCTCTAGGTCAATAAACACTATGTGCAAATCCTTTTTCCTATCCCTGTACTGTTCCACCGTCCTCTTGATAAGATGGATTACTTTCTATAGTAGAACGGCCTAGTATGAACCCTAAACCGGTATCCAGAAATAGACACATGTAACGACCCGTCCGGTCAATTTGAGCATTTGCATTTTGCTCAATGGTTTGAGGGGATTAATAGCTCCATATGATGTATTATGACTTGTGTGTATCTTTGGTTTTGGTTTTTTAATTCGTAATTGGTGTATAAGAATGAATTTCATGTTTGAAGATTTTAGTTAGAATTAGTGTTTGACCTCGGATCGGAGTTTTGATGGTTCTCTTGGGTACTGATGGTGATTTTGGAATTGGGCGGATGTCCGTATTTGCACTTGGATATTTCTTGGAGGTTTCAGTACTAATAGGTGAATGTTGAAAATTTACAAGTTTGGAGTGTTCATAAGTTTGACTGAGAGTTGACTATAATGATATCAGGTTCAAATTGTTTTTCCGGGAGTTGGAATAGGTTTGTTATGTCTTTGGATCTTGTATGCAAAATTTGGCTTCATTTTGGATTAGTAGGCTTGAATCAAATGCTTGGTTCCAAGTTTGAAGTTTATGACCTTAAGAGATTAATCTTGAGTGAAGATTCGGTTTTGATGTTATTACGTGTAAATTGAGGCCTCAAATAGGTCCATGTTGTGTTTTGAGATTTATTGGTATGTTCGGACTGGGTCCCGAGTGGTTCGAGTGAGTTTCTGGGTGGTTTAGACCAATTCTAGGCCATTTTTAGTTGATGGTTCTTAGCCAGAGAGGTGTGCATCACCATCCCCCATTTCGGGTTGCATTCGCAAAGAGCAAATTTTCTGTTTGGGCACTCTGAACCGGGATCACGAAAGCCTTTTTGCAATATATTGTCACTGACCCAACTGTGGAAGCTTATATCGTTCAATCTGTACGGAATTTAGAGATGATCCAAAAATAAAAGTTCTACCCTTTGTATGTAGTTTTAAGAAAATCAAATTATTTGTCATTTGGAGGTATGTACAAAACATTATGTATGATACACTATAGGTTGTTCGAGAAGAGTTTGCTAAGGGTTAATATAAGTTTGTTCATCGCGATCTCGAGAAATGGTCGCGATCGCATAGTGTAAAAATTGTCCTGGAAAATTATGTAATTGCGATCACATGGTTTGTGACCGCCATCGTGAAGGTTACCTCTAGAAAAGAGTATTAAGTACTCTATTTCGAAGGTTTCAAAAAAAAAATTAGAATATTTTGAGCTATGGAGCTCAGATTGAGGTGATTTTAACCACACAGATTAGGGTTAGTTGTTTTCTACTCAGTTTTGATTATATTTTACCAATCCATCTTTGATTTAGCATTTGATTGATGACTTTGAAAGAGAAATTGGAGGCTTTTGACTAAAATTTCATAAAGTGAATCATTGAATTTTGAACATCGATTCGGACTCGGATTTGAGTGAAACTAGTATAGTTGGTCTCATAATTGAATGTGTTGTCAGATATTGTGACTTTTGTCAGGTTTTCAATTGCGAGCCCAGGTTTGAATTTTCAGTTGGCTTTGGGCTTTGATTTAATATTCCACCTTTGTCAATTGAGTTTGTTTTCCTTGGCATCATTTGATGTTCTTGAGTTACTTTTGGCTAGTTTTGAACTGTTCATAGGTCGGTACATGCAGGGTGACGTCTCCAGAGCATTGTTTGGCTTGCTCGGTATTAGATTCTGCTTGTTCGAGGAGAGTAACATACTTAAACTTGGATTTGAGTGCATTTAACCTTAAGAACTTTGCTATAGAAGATGTATTGAGGTGATGCACATGTAAGGTGACGAGCGTGTGGGTGTACACTGAGGAAATCATAATTTTAGTCGACTAATAGACTATGACCAAACTTGTTTTGCTATTATATCTTGTTACATACATGTTGTCACTACTTGTTTGATTATATTAGTTGTGAATCATGATAGAAATTGTGTTTAGGCTATACACTTATTCTGTTTGGACCCACTAATTCCATCTCTGTCGCTGAGTTATTTGCTTAAATTGCAATTTCACACTCAGTCATATTCATTCATTTGCATATCATATCTCAATCTTTGTTATCACATTATATTATTATTATTTAGGTTGAGCTCGAGAGACAGGACAGATTGATGACCAAGCTATGGCCTGAGGGCCAGATTATGAGTGATATTTATTGGTTTGGGTTGCACGACACAACAAGTTTTAATGGTTTATGATGGAATCATGTTGTATGCCGCAACAAACTTTATTGATTCATGATGGGATGGGGATTCACGTTGGAGCATGACATTTTGGTTTATATTAGCTCTTGATCGGGATCCACCCTTCTAGAGTCGGACATACTAGCAGCGAGCGCAGGTACCGAGTACCGAGTAATTGAGTGCACTGAGTGATTGCTTTCATGGAGTGATTGTGTGTGCAGAGTGATTCACTGTAGGATGGTGAGATTACGTACTCTAAGACTGTGAGTACATGGGTTTATCACTCTGATTTTTACATGCATACTTAGCGTGTACGCATAGAGATGTGTTTCTTCATGCTATACGGTATTGTGACATTCATGACTACTCTTGCACAATGACATGTAGGCGTAGAGATGTACTTTCCTCATACTATCTAATAATGAATAATCTTATCCGTTGTTGAAAGTTTGTTCAGGGAAACATCATAGTTTTCTGATATACTCCTATTTTTTGTGAGCTCAGTGAAAGATTTGGATTTTACTATTATACTTGAAAAGCATGCATATTTTCTGTAACTGTGAATGAGTTGAGGATCATAGCTTGAGTTATTACTTGTATTGTTTCCATTATATTGTTACGAGTTGTTCTTGGCGACTGGTGTTGGACTCTAACCGTTTGTCGAAGCTTATCATTGGTTTCAACCTAAAGTTAGGTTTGTTACTTATTAAGTACATGGGGTTGGTTGTACTCATACTACACTTCTTCACCTTGGATGCAGATTTTGGAGTTGATGTTGCTGCATATGGTGGGAGCTAGCGTTAGAGATGTACTTGCATTTCGGTTATAGATGCCTCTTGTTCTTGGTAGATTTAGATGTTAAATCTGTTTATGTACATTCTGAATAGATGATGTATTTATTTCATACCAACTTTGTAAACTCTAAGTTTTAGAAGCTCATTTTTTATACTACCAACCATTGGGATTTTGTATAAAAACTAAGTTACTTCATCATTTGTTTTTCTCAGTTAAGCTTGTTTGAATTGGATTGTTGCCAATTGGCTTGCATAGAAGTTTGGGTTAGGTGCCATCACCACTAGTTAGATTTTGGGTCGTGATAAGTTGGTATCACATATCTAGGTTCTACGAGTCATGAGCAAGTTTCTAGTAGAATCTTGCGAATTGGTTTGATGACGTTCATACGTATCTTCCAGAGCCAACAAGGTATTTAGAATAAACTTACCAACCTTATTTCCTTATCAAGCTACATTGATTCAGCTTGAAGCATGTCTCTTTTAATTCCTACCACTCACTCACATGCGTATATGAGTGCTCGGTATCATCTGTGCATTGGTGACTTGTGATTCTTTGGATAAGGTGCAAGATGTTTTTTCTGTGTTTTGGTGATGGCACAATCTGGAGGACTTGAGGCCAGGTTTAAACATCAACTTATGGAATGTGCTTTTGCACCAATATATCCAATAGTGACCCTATAAGTGGAATTTTATGGCTCGTTGAGTGGTTGAATGGCCATATGATGAGTACGTGATTGCGGTATGCATTTAGATGTAGCGAGAAAGCTTTCTTTGGTTCTAAAAAGGACTATTGGATGCTTGAATTGTATCTTGATGGGTTGTACAGTCTCGAGTTATGATCGGGTTAAGGGATCTTTTATGTTGCTTATTTGAGGAAAGAAGTAGATTCTCATGTCTTGTTGATGGGTTCAGACTCACGAAGATTAAGTGATTGTGTAGTAGTCATAGCTGTGAAAGGGTATACAGAGATGTTAGTTTGAGGCTGAGCATGTGGATTATCACCTACGAGGTAATCTACGAATGTGTGGTGTCGGTTATCTTTATGATGTTGTATGGAGAATTTCTTTCTATCAGTGAGTTATATGTGTTGCAAATTGAGTTTGGATCGGTTGTGAAAGCGAACTTGAGTGTCACAGATGAATGCGAGCTTAGTTGATGATTTGAGATATTTATGGTTTGTATTACATGATCTTTTGAAGGGTTTAGTTAAATCTCGCTACGGGGTTATTGCAGTAATAGATAATGAGTATTGTTTCAGATGTTTTATTTTATATCTTTGATCCAAGTGGGGGAGTCTACAATCAGCAATTTATTTGCATGGTCAAGTGTTGTATTGGTTTCGATCTAAGGCATACTTATGGATCAGTTATGACTTGTAGAGGTTGGTTTTCAGGACAGAATACGCAATGAAATTTCTTGATGCATGGTGTATTATACCGTACGGATATATGGATGTCTTGGGAGTGGTTTATGGTTGCTGTTCGTGATGGATGTAATGTACTACGAAACGGGATTCACTCGGTTTCTTAAGGGTGTGGATAACTTCTTTAATTGTTACTATGGTAATAGGGCACAGGTTGTTCGGCCCATTTGAGCGGTGCAATTGAGATTTGAGTAAAGTGGGTGACTCTTAAGAAGGTTCTAATGGATTCAAGATTTTTATGTGATAATTGAGAATTTTCTGGATTTGTATATTGCTAGAATCTAAGATTTGCATTGGATGGTATCGAGACTAGAAGTATGTATATATCATTATGGATGTTACATTTCAGTTTTAAAAAGGTAAAAAGAACCACCTTAAATTCACAGTCGGTCACTCCATAGTGGATGTCTCAGTTGTGGTACTTTTGGGGTTCTTAAGAGGGGATACGACGGGTTATGGGCCTTAGGGCATTGTGGTTTCATGTTACTATATCTTGTAGTGATTCTTGGGTAAGGATCATGGTGTTCTAGCAAGTAGAAGTGTAAACTTGAGGGTAATTCGGAAGCAACTAGAAGAAATAGGAAAGCTTTGTAGTAGGATGGATCAGTATGGTAATGGATATGATCGATTCTTTGGGTACTTATGATGTGGTTAGTCTCTAAAGGTGTTTTGTGAAAATAATGTTGGGTTTGGCAACCTGTGTTACTTGGTTCAGTTAGAGGGATTCAATTATAATGACTTGGTTATGCGCAAATGGATTTTTAAGTGTTCTCGATTATTTTTGCCACAACGTGAGATAGATATTATCTACAGGTATGAACGATATATGGCGTGTAATGATTTTCTCCTGGATGGGATCAAGTGGAAGGCCTCTCACTGATTACATATATATTCTGCTTGTGACTAAGAGTTGATAATAAGATATTTGTGCTTTTCACACGGTGTCATGCTAGATGTGGTATGTCATGTGGGACTGAGATTTACATGTACAAGGTGGTAGTTCATATTTAGAGTTAAAGACATGAATTTTTGACAACATAGATGATTTCAAATGATTAGATAAATGCTATTACTGCTTGGTATTGCTTGAGAACGATGCGTATTTCAAAACGCGCACAGTGTTTGACTTAAAGATGCTTCATTGGTGTTGCGGTACTCGCTTTGTTGATCAACTGCTCATGTTCAAATTTTGCCATGTGGCACAGAAGAATTATAGAAATATTTCATGTGCGGATAATGGTGTGTGAGAGATGTGTTAGTCATTCAAGTGGTGGAGTTGGAATCAGCTATGTTGATTCATGTGTTCCGTGGATGTACACATTGGGAGTTCTCAGAAGAAAATTGTTTCTTGGTTATATACTGTGAAGATGTGGCCAAATTTAGCCAGATGGTAGTACTTGTTATGGTTAGATCATTGAGGAGTTTTGGAGGACTATTTATCCATATAGGGGATGACCCGGGTTGATTTGGTGGCCCATTAGTAGGCCCGAGGAGGATGTGTATTCTACACCGGGTAAGATTTATTAACTCAAAATTGTTAGTGTTGAGGGGTGAGGCATTCGGTTAAAGCTGAGCTTTTTTGTGTTCTGATATGTTCTATGTGTTATTCTTCCATGCTACGAGGATTGCGATTTGCTGGTTATATGCACGCATGGTTCGGTTCTGTTTGGACCTTATATAGGAATTATAGCGAGATGGTGTTTAGGGTGTGTGATGATAGATTGCGACTTGGTTAAAGTTTTTCCAAATTTTGTTAAAATTGTGTCATTTGTTTCTCCATGGTTATGGTCATGTCGTTTATGTACTTGATGTCGAACTGTGTCTGGTTGTTGATTTGACCATTGTATCTTGAGGTATTTTATATAGACCGGTGTTTCGATAGGGTCACACATTGCAGGAGGGTTATGCTGGGTTATGATCCTTTGTGATAGATTCATATGACTTAGTTCTATAGTGTCTCGGATGGTATTTTTGGACTTGGGCGTATGCTCAGATTTACTTTGGATATTTCTAGAAGGTTTCGGCACTAATTGGAGAATGTTGGAAATTTAAATTTTAGAATGTTCTTAAGTTTGACCGAGAGTTGACTTTGATGGTATCAGATTCGATTTTTTTTTCGGGAGTTCGAATACGTCGTTATGTCATTTTGAAGTTGTATGCAAAATTTGGGTTCATTCTTAATTGGTTAGGCTTGAAGTATATGAAGATATGTGAACTTAAGAGATTGATCTTGATCAAAAATTCGTGAATTTGATGTTGTTATGTGTTATATGAGGCCTGGAATAGGTCCATGTTATGTTTTGGGGCTTGTTGGTATTTTTGGACGGGGTCGCGAGGTATTCGGTTGAGTTTCGGGGTGGTTTCAGACCATTTGCAGGCCATTTTTTTTGTTGTTGGTTTTTGGCCACAAGGGTGTGCATCGCAATCACAATCGCAAACTTCGGGCCGCATTCGCAATGAGAAAATTTCGCGATCATGTAGAGGAAAATTTTATTGTCACTGACCCGACTTTGGAAGCTTATATCTTACAATCTATTGATAATTTGGAGATGATCCAAAAAAGAAATTTCTAGCCCTTTGTATCTAGTTTTCAGAAAATCAAATTGTTTGTCGTTTGGAGTTATATACGAAAGGTTATGGCTTGTACGCTACAGGCTTTCTGGGAAGAGTTTTAGAAGGGTTAATGGAAGATAGTTCGTTGCGATTGAGGAAAATGGCCGCGATCACATACGGTTAAAATTGTCTTGGAAAAGTTTTTAATTGCAATCACGAGGTTGTGACCTTGATCGCAAAGGGTACCCTAGAACAATATATAAAGTATTCTATTTTCAAGATTTCAGACATTTTAGATTATTTTGAGCTATGGAGCTCAAATTGAGGCTATTTCCACCATATGGATTTGGGTAAGTATTTCTACTCGGTTTTGATTATATTTCATGAATATATCTTCGATTTTGGCATTTGATTGATGATTTTGAAAGAGAAATTTGTCGGTTTTATCTTAAATTTCATAAAGTGAATGTTTGATTTTTGAATATTGATTCAGGTTCGGATTTGAGTGAAACTAGTATGGTTGGACTCATTATTGAATGGGTTGTCGAATATTTTTTATTTTTGTTGAGTTTCGAGGTGCAGTCCCGGGTTTGAATTTTTGGTTGACTTTGGGCTTTTGATTAAAGATTCCACCTTATTTGATTGGGTTTGTTTTGTTAGGAATTATTTGATGTTCTTGAATTGCTTTTAGGTAGTTTTGAGATAATTGTTTGGCTTGCTCGATATTGGATTCGGCTCGTTCGAGGAAAGTATCATATTTAAACTTGGATTTGATGATATTTAACACTCAGAATTGTGTTATAAAAGATTTATTGAGGTGATGCACATGCTTGGTTTTCACGACCTGGATTTCTCACCATCGGGATTGTGATGGCGCCTACTCGTGGTAGCTAGGCAAGCCAACTTACTTACCATTTCCATTAGTAAAACCATTATGTTGTCAATTTATAGCATCATTAATAATAACAACAATAACTGCAGAAGTCTAATTTTATAAGTCTGAATTAAATACGAAATGCTCAACAATATCCTCCACCCAAGATTTGGTGTAACATACTCACGAAACACTAAGAATAAACTACATATAAAGGTCTGAAAGAAATATAATAGCTGTCTGTCTCGAAACAATGAGGCAACAGTATAAATGGAAAGCATAAGAAGAGACGCCGGGCCTGCGGATGCCTGTAAGGCTACCTTAGTCTCGTGAATATAAATACTGCTCCCGAACTACTGCTGCTGCTGCTGCTCAAAACCAGGGCCTGTGCAAAAATGCACAGAAGTGTAGTATCATCACACCCGACCCCATGTACTTGTAAGTGTCTAGCCTAACCCCGACGAAGTAGTGACGAGGCTAGACTGGACACCACATAAACCTCTGCAGTTATAAATATACATCGGAAATCGAATACCAAGTAATTAACAACATGGGAGGGGGAAACATGCTATGGGGAAATACAATTAGCACTGATCCAGAGTAACAACCAAACAACTTAAAGTCTATCATGAAACAAGAAGTCAATATTCAGACATAACCACAGATATCAACAACTATTGCGGCGTGCAACCCGCTCTAAAATTACCATTGTTGCAGCGTGCAACCCGCTCCATAATACTACTGTTGCAGCGTGCAACTCGACCCACATATCACTGTTGCAACATGCAACCCGACCCACATTATTTATCATTTATCATTGTTGCGGCGCGCAACCCGATCCTCAGTATCATTTGTCACGGCGTGCAACCCGCTCCTCAATATCATTTAACAGTCTGAGTCCCCAAGAAACAGTCACAATTAAGGGACACACAGCAGACAAATACATAGCAAACATCCCGGCAAGAGAGTACAGTTGACAGTTCAATCATCCCGGCAACGGAGCACAATTAATAGTTCAATCATCATGGCAAGGGAGCACAATTAACAGTTCAATCATCCGGACAAGGGAGCACAATTAATAGTTCAATCATCCCGGCAAGGGAGAATACATTAAATACTTACGTCCCGGCAAGGGAATAATCAAAAACGTTTCTTTTTTTCCTTACTTTACTTATCTTTCATTCACCTTTACTATTCTGAGCCAATGCTCCAAAGAATTTAATGATCATTTACTGTTCACACGTTATTCACAATATATAGACATCCTACAATAAACATGGAATTCACAGCCAGCTCATGATAATCACATTATAAGGACTCACGGTCATGCTCGACACCAATATATAGATACTCGTCACCGTGCCTATACATCGTACTCGATCACATAGCAATTAGCAACAAGACTCAACTCCTATTCCCTCAAGCTAGGGTTAGACCAAACACTTACATCAAACCCTTCAAGTCCGCTTAATCCTCAACTATTGCTTTACCTCATGATTCAACCTCCAATTCAGTGATATCTAGGCATAATCAATTTGATAATATCAATAAGCATCTATGGTAACATCCCATAGCCTAGATATGAATTTCCTAGCATTATTTCAAAAATTCCGAAATTAGACAAAACCCGAGCCCCGAGCCCACTTCGCAAAACTCAGAAATTTTTACAGAAAAGTGTTCTTCATCTTCTCCCGATTCCGTACATATAAAGAATACCAAAATCGGAGTCCGTTTGACACCTCAAATCGACCCCTAAAGGTCTCATAATTTCAGGCCCCAAAATCTTATTTTTCTACTGTTTTTCATGAATAAAAAAATGGGATTATGGTCCATAATCACCCATAAATGATTTTTAATAATCAAATCACTTACCTCTATGATACCCACTAATTTTCTCTCTTAAAAATCGCCTCAGAAGCTTCTTCCCGTTCCAAAATTGGAAGAAAACTCGACCTGTTCATTATAGGTATACTTTTCAGGCGTTTTACTGCTCCCAATAGATTCCTTGTGCAATTCTAATGAATTTAGGCTTTTGAATCACTCAATTCGACCTTATAATGAAGGAGATATGTAGGTTTTAAGATTTGCAAATAATGCAGGTTTTTAATACGCCGTCAGGGGCAGTTTCGTCATTAACCTAAAAATCTGGGCAACCTTAGTAAAATGGCCATAAAATCCTCATTCGTTGATTCTTTTTGCTACAGGTGGATCTAATGCTTCATTCAAAATAGTAATCGGAGCTCATTTGTTCAATATGATATCATTTATGCTTGAAGAAACGA
>MU698524.1:97650-140794 GCA_026770625.1 Nicotiana glauca | reverse complement strand
TGTCTGTCTCGAAACAATGAGGCAACAGTATAAATGAAAAGCATAAGAAGAGACGCCGGGCCTACGGACGCCTGCAAGGCTACCTTAGTCTCGTGAATATAAATCCTGCTCCCGAACTACTGCTACTGCTACTGCTCAAAACTTGGGCCTGTGCAAAAATGCACAGAAGTGTAGTATTAGAACAACAGACCCTATGTGCTGGTAAGTGTCTAGCCTAACCCCGGCGAAGTAGTGACAAGGCTAGACTGGACACCACATAAACCTGTGCAGTTATAAATATACAGCGGAAATCAAATACCAAGTAATTAACAACATGGGAGGGGGAAACATGCTGTGGGGAAATATAATTAGCAGTGATCCAGAGTGACAACCAAACAGCTTAAAGTCCACCATGAAACAAGAAGTCAATATTCAGACATAACCACAGATATCAACAACTATTACGGCGTGCAACCCGCTCCATAATTACCATTGTTGAGGCGTGCAACCCGCTCCATAATACTATTGTTGCGGCATGCAACCCGACCCACATATCACTGTTGCGGCGTGCAACCCGACCCACATTATTTATCATTTATCATTGTTGTGGCGCGCAACCTGATCCTCAGTATCATTTGTCGCGCCGTGCAACCCGCTCATCAATATCATTTAACAGTCTGAGTCCCCAAGCAACAATCACAATTATGGGACACACAGCAGACAAATAAATAGCAAACATCCCGGCAAGGGAGTACAGTTAAAAGTTCAATCATCCCGGCAAGGGAGCACAATTAATAGTTCAATCATCCCGGCAAGGGAGCACAATTAATAGTTCAATCATCCCGGCAAGGGAGCACAATTAACAGTTCAATCATCCGGGCAAGGAAGCACAATTAATAGTTCAATCATCCCGGCAAGGGAGAATACATTTAATATTACGTCCCGGCAAGGGAATAATCAACAACATATCTTTTTTTCCTTACTTTACTTATCATTAATTAACTTTACTATTCTGAGCCAACGCTCCAAAGAATTTAATGATCATTTACTATTCACACGTTATTCACAGTATATAGACATCCTCCAATAAACATGGAATTCACAACCAGCTCATGATAATCACATTATAAGGACTCACAGTCATGCTCGATACCAATGTATAGATACTCGTCACCATGCCTATACATGGTACTCGATCACATAACAATTAGCAACAAGTCTCAACTCCTATTCCCTCAAACTAGGGTTAGACCAAACACTTACCTCAAAGCCTTGAAGTCCGCTTAATCCTCAACTATTGCTTTACCTCATGATTCAACCTTCAATTCAATGTTATCTAGGCATAATCAGTTTGATAATATCGATAAAGACTCAATGGTAACATTCCATAGCCTAGATATGAATTTCCTAGCATTATTCCAAAAATCCCAAAATTAGACGAAACCCGAGCCCCGGGCCCACTTCTCGAAACTCAGAAATTTTTACAGAAAAGTGTTCTTCATCTTCTCCCGATTCCGTACATATAAAGAACACCAAAATCTAAATCCGTTTGACCCCTCAAATCGACCCCTAAAGGTCTCATAATTTCAGGCCCAAAAATCTTATTTTTCTACTATTTTTCATGAATTAAAGAATGGGATTATGGTCTATAATCAACCATAAATGAGTTTTAATAATCAAATCACTTACCTTTGTGATACCCACTGATTTTCTCTATTAAAAATCGCCTCGGAAGCTTCTTCCCGTTCCAAAATTGGAAGAAAACTCGACCTGCTGATTATAGGTATACTGTTCAGGAGCTTTACTACTCCCAATGGATTCCTCGTGAAATTCTAAAGAATTTAGGCTTTTGAATCACTCAATTTGACCTTATAATGAAGGAGATATGTAGGTTTTAAGTTTTGCAAATAGTGCAGGTTTTTAATACGCCGTCAGGGGCGGTTTCGTCATTAACCTGAAAATCCGGGCAATTTTAGTAAAATGGCCATAAAATCCTCATACGATGTCCAAATTCGATGATTCTTTTTGCTATGGGTCCGTAATTACGATACGGATCTAATGCTTCATTCAAAATAGTAATCGGAGTTCATTTGCTCAATATGATATCATTTATGCTTGAAGAAACGATGTCGAAGCATAAGAAAAACGAGCACAACGCAACCCAAACCTATCCGAAACTCACCCGAGCTCCTTGGGACCGCATACGAACATACTAACATGTCACATATGATCATGCAAACTTAGTTTCACTCTCAAAACACCAAATTTACATCGAATTCAAACCTAAGTTAAACTAAAACTTCCAAAACTTGCATTTGATCTAAAACCCAACCAAATCACCTCCGAATAACCTGAAATTTTTCATACATATCTCAAATCACCTAACGAAGCTACAACAACTCTCAGAATTCCATTCCGACCCTCGGATCAAAATCTCACCTACCATCCGGAATTCGCCAAAATCCAACCTTAGCCAATTCAAGCCTGATTCTACACCAGACCTCCAAATTTAATTCCGATTGCGCTCGTAAGTCACAAATCATCCCCCGAAACTTGTCGAATCCTCGGAAATCCATTCCGAGCCTTCTAACTCATAAGACAATATTCGGTTGACTTTTCCAAACTAACCTTCTCATAAAGAGACTTATTGTCTCATTTCTAACCGAACTCTATCCGAATTACTTCAAATTCTCCAAGCACATATAATGAAACGTATAGAAGCATAAAACGGGGAAAACGGGACGGTATCTTTGGTAACGACGGGTCGGGTCGTTACATAGGTGACGAGCGTGTGGGCGTACAACGAGAAAATCAAGATTTTAGTTGACTATTAGACTATGGATGGACTTGTTTTGCTGTTATATCTTGTTACATCCACGTTCGCCCTACTTGTTTGATTGTATGAGCTATGAATCATGTTAAAAATCATGTTTAGGCTATATGTTTATTCTGTTTGGACCCACTAAGGTCATATTTGTTGTTGAGTTATTTGCTTAAATTGCAACTGCATACTCAATCATATTCATTCATTTATGTATCATATATCAGTCTCTGTTATCATTTGTTTTCACATCATGCTTTCATTATTTGGGTTGATTGGCATGGGAGTTGTGAGCCCGAGGGATGGAATGATTGATGACTGTGTTCGGGCCTGAGGGTCGGATTATGAAAGTTATTTATGGGATAGTGCTTCATGTTGCAACAGGTTTTATTGAATCATGAGAGGATCGGGTTGTATGCCACAACAGGTTTTATTGATTCATGACGGATTTGCCTTCACACCGCAGCTGGCCATGTTGGCTTATATTAGCACTTGGGCAGGATCCGCCACTCTGAAATTTTACATACCAGCAGTAAGCACATATACCGAGTGTCGAGTGACGAAATGCCAAGTGATTGAGTGTGCTGAATGATTGAATGTACCGAGTGATTGAGTGTGCCAAGTGATTGAGCGTAAGGCAGTGAGATTGAGTAATCTAAGAATTTGAGTAAATTAGTTTTTCATTGTGATGAATTACAATTGATATGCATACTTGTCATGTAGGCATTAATATACATTTCGTCATGCTATACGATATTGTGACATGCTTGACTTCTCATGCACAATGACATGTACTCATTGAGATGTACTTTCCTTATGCTATAGGATAATTAAAGATCTGATCTGTTGTTGAATGTTTGTTTGGGAAAAATCATAGTTATATTTATACTCCTATTTTGATGATGTTGGTAACAGATTTGGATTTTACTGCTATACCTGAAAAACATGCCTATTTTTCCATAATTGTGAACACCCTTAGCATCATATCTTGAGTTATTACTTGTACTACTTTTATTATGTTGTTACAATTTATTCTTGGCTATTGGTGTTAGACTATGACCGTTCGTCCAAGCTCATCACCGATTTTAACCTAAGGTTAGATATTTTACTTGTTAAGTACATGGGGCCCGTTGTACTCATACTACACTTCTACACCTTGCATGCAGGTTTTGGAGCTGATGTTTATGAGTATGTTGGGAGCTGGCATTGGAGATGCACCTGCATTCCAATTATAGCTAACTCTTGCTCTTGGTAGCTTTAAAATTATAAATCTGCTTATGTACATTTCAACCAAATGATGTATTTATTTCATACTAGCTTTGTGAACTCTATGTTTTAGAAGCTCGTGATTTATATTACCATTCTTTGAGATTTTGTATAAAAGCTCAGTTATTTCATAGTTTGTTTTTCCTCATTTATTCTCATTTGAACTGGATTGTTACTAATTTGCTTATCTAGCAGGTTGGTTAGGTACCATCACGGCTAGTTCGATTTCCGGTCATGACAACACTGTCCTCCTTACCCTCCCTTCGACCACCCTCTCCCAAACTTTCATGGTATGACTTAGTAACTTCATGCCTATATAGTTGTTGCAATTATGGATTTCACCTTAGTTCTTGTACAGTGGAATCATCGTACTACATCTCCACTCTTCTGGCATCCTCTTCATCCCGAAAATAATATTAAACAGCCCAATCAGCCATTCCAAGTCTGCTCTACTCACATATCTCCAAAACTTTACTAGAATCTCGTCTGGTCCTGTCACTTTTCCCCGACTCATCTTACGTATAGCTCCCACGATCTCCTCAACCTTAATACACCTACAATACTTAATGTCTCGGTGACTCTCAGAGTGCCCCAATCCCCTAGCACGATGTTAACGTCCCCAAATTCATTTAAAAATTTATGAAAGTATGTCTACCATCTATGTTTAATCTGGGACTCTTCCATCAATATTCTACCTTCCTCATCTTTGATGCACATCACTTCCAGGTCACGAGCTTTCTTGTCTCTTGCTTTGGCCAGCTGAAATAACTTATTGTCCCTACCTTTGCTCTTGAATTACTCATACGACTGACCAAACGCAGTAGTCTTAGCCTCTGTGACCTCTAATTTTGCCACCTTCCTAGCCTTCTTATATCTTAGATTTTCGCTCGCCTCCTCTCCTCGTTGTTGCTCGGCACTAACTTAAGGTATATCGCTTTCTTTGCTTATATTTTACCTCGGACCACATCATTCCACCATTAGTGGCCTCGGTGCCAGTCCGAGTAGCCCTTCGAGACTGCTAACACCTCTTTTTTCTGCCTCCCTTATACTGTTTGTCGTCGTAGTCCACACAATGCTAGCATCCCCACCACTCTTCTAGAAACCCATATCCATCAGCCTCCACTCCAACTCCTGCGCATTATCCTTAGTCAAAAAACCCCCACTGGACCCTCGATTGACCCTGTACAAACATTTTCTCCCTCTTTATCAAGATAATGACAGCCATCACTGTCACGACCCGAATTTCCCACCGTCGGGACCGTGATGGCGCCTAACATTGCACTCGCTAGGCAAGTAAATGTTAGAGATATAATCACCTTTTTCCTTTGTATTTTTCATAATTTAGATCAACGAAAGTCGATCCATTAGAAATAAAAGCAGAAGCACATATTTAAGTAATTAACCTTATGCTATTAACCAATTCGAAACAGTTACCACCCAGAAACTGGTGTCACAACTCACGAACGTTCTATGAATAACTATTGACATGGGATTGAAAGAAAAATACATATGTCTTGAAGAAAGTGAAAAAGAAAGGGAGTGAACATAGGAGGGGACGCTAGGGCCTTTGGACGCCTGCAGGACTACCTTGGGTCTCCTAAATGCAGTATTAGCAACCGACCTCTTGATCAGCCAATACCAGCTCCGAAATCTACATAGAAAGTGCAGAGTGCAGTATCAGTAAAATCGACCTAGTAAATGCCGAGCCTAAACTTGACGAGGCTGCGACGGGGCATAACAATATATATCCTGCAACAGTTTATACTAAGATAGAAAGAAAATAGAGAATGAAATATAATAGTAACTTGTATTAAATAAATACGGAACCCAGTCTTACTACAAATACTCGGCTATAACCAATCCTTAAGAAAGTTTCAACACCATAATAATGAATCTCATAAGAAGAAAAATACATAAATAATAATTGATGCAGCGCGCATCCCGATCCCACCACATAATCAATAACAAAATAAACATTCACCCTTATTACTCCTTGTTGCGGGGTGCAACCCGATCTCACTAGTCCACCCTTATTTCTCTTCAATATATCACCCTTATTCCTCAAGTTGCAGCATGCAACCCGATCCCACAAGTTAACTCAATCTTCGACAACACTTTACCTCAAACCAAAGCAACGGAAGATCACTACAATTATAAAACTTCATCAGTTAATATTACACAGCAAGACCAACCAAAGTATACCATGAAGCACCAATAAACCAACATAACCTAACATTGTGATATAATGAAACTACAGGATAATTAATAATGTCAATAGAGAAGCAACACTTAACAAAAAGCAATTGAACATGGAAGCATCAATAAACAAGTAGCAATTAAGACAGGAAAGTAGTATATATTAGGAAATGGGTAAGGGAACAAGCTAAACAGGTAATTTGGTGACACATAGGCGCTCGTCACCACACCTATATTCCACACACATGGTATTTCACATACAAACAAGTTAGGGATCCCTAATCCCTCGAGTCATCGTTAGACCAAACAATTATCTGAAGCTAACGAGTATTTCAAAGCTCAATTACTGCTTTACCTCTCGATTCCACCACCAATCCACTCGCATCTAGTCATAATTAACTTAATAACATCAATAAATGCTAAAGAAACGAATTCCAATGCATAATTATAGATTTTCCAAAAAAATTCCCAAAAAAGTCAAAAATCGACCTCGAGCCCTCTTGGTCAAAACTCGAAGTTTGGACCAAAAACACGATTACCCATTCACCCCTCGCATGGATATATAATTGGTTCTGCAATCCGACCTCAATTTGAGATCTAAATCCATAAATTTCAAAATTCCTAAATTTTACCCAAAAAGATCCAATTCCACCATGAAAAACCCTACATTCTAGGATCAAATCATATGAAAGGATGTAAAACATTGAAAGAAATAAGTTAAGAATCATTTAGCTATGATTTGGCAAAGAACTAGTCCTTGGAAAATAGCCTCTTAAAGTTCAGGTTTGAAAAATGGGAGAATGAATGCGAAATCCTGTCCAAAATCGTTTTAAATAGTTGCAGGTATCGCACTTGCAATCACAGATTTGCAAATGCAAACTCGCAAATGCAGACTTTACTTCGCAAATGAAAAGAATGAAGTCGCCTGTTAGCATCGCAAATACGAACAAGTGTTTGCAAATGTGCGTTCTTCCAACCGTGATTGCGACATTGAGCTTCGCAAATGCAAAGGTCCCCTCACAGCCTTCTGATCATAAATGCAAATTATCTTCGCATTTGCAAGCCTAACTTCGCAAATGCGAAGTCTGCAGACCTGAAGCACAACAGAAAAAATTCCTTAAGTCCAAATCACTCTATATCCTATCCAAAACTCACCCTGATACCTCAAGGCGCCAAACCAAATATGCACACATGTCTTAAAACATCATACGAACTTGCCCATGCGATCAAATTGCAAAAATAACACCTAAAACCATGAATTCAATACCAAAAAACATGAAATTTTCAAGATAGTTTCAAAATTTTTATTTTCTCAATTAAAGGTCCGAATTATGCCGAATAACTTCCGTTTTTTACATAATTTCATAGATAAAGTTAAATATCATAACAGACCTGTACTGGGCTTCGGAACCAAAATACAAGCCTGATAGCAAGAAGACCAAATCTTTCAAATTATTGCATTTTCAGTCTTATCAATTTTCTTCGAAAAATCATTTCTCGGGCTAGGGACCTCGAAATTCGATTCTAGACATACGCCAGGTCCCATATTTTACTACAGACCCCCGGATCGTCGAAACACAGGTCCATGTCCGTTTACCCAAAACATTGGCCGAAGTCAACAAAAATCATCTTTTTTAGATAAAAAAACATCATTTTATAAATTTTTCACATGAGGGCTTTCCAGATACATGCTGGATTGAGCCCGTAAACCGAGGAGAGATATAATGAGGTTTTCAATGCATCGAAACACGAAATCAGATTCTAAAGCAGAAGATGACCCTTTTGGGTCATCCCAATCACCAGGAGCCTATGTTGAGTCGGGAGGTTCTCACTCAAGATCACCTCTTGCACAATCCCCTATCGCACCTCCAAAGAAGGAGATTATCAATCTGGGTCTTAGCCACCATACTGCAGAAAGTAATCAAATGCTTCTCCCTTTTTAGAAAACAAGTATTTACAATCATCAATTCAAAAGCTCTAGTGAAATCCAACCGTGAAGTACCTCCATTGTTCCTATCCCCTAAGCCGAAGCCACAGTGTAACTCGCCATCACCCCCAGCTGACGACCCAATATGACCATTGAAATCCCCTCCCATAAATAACTTCTCCCTAGGCAAAATACCCTGTACCTCATCATCCAACCTCTCCCAAAATTGCCTCTTAACCTCCTCATCCAAGCCAGCTTGCCCTGCATAAGCGCTAATGACAATCAGAGTGCTCCCTCTAGTTAATCTACATCAATATGTCATTCACTAGCCCAAACTCTAACATTGACTGTTTCAGCTCCCTATCCACCAAAATACCCACTTTGTTCTTTCCCTTCACGCGTCAACATCCCTATATTCCACGATCCAATCTAACCAAGCATGGATACCATAATTAATAAAATAAAATAATATAAAGAAACAATTTTTACCGGCACGCTTTAACCCAGTGATAACTTATAGTTACTCGTTACCTTGCATATACCTTGTCCCCACATATAAAACACGTAGAAAAGAAACTAACAAGTCCTAATCCTTCTAGTCATGGTTAACCGCGACACTTGCCTTATACCGCAACCAAATCAATGCTCCACCACGGAATTTCCTCTAGAATTATGCTCCAAACCAGTTAAATCTAACCAAATATAGTTCAAATAATTAAAAATGAGCTTTAGAAACTACCCACAAGTGAAAAATATACAATATCAAATGATTTTGGAAAAAAAGGTCAACAAAAGTCAACCCTAGTTCAGCTTCCTCAAAATTCGAGATTCGGATGAAAACCTCATTACACATTCACCCCAAGACAGATTATGTAAATAGTATTGAAATTTGATCTCAATTGGAGGTCTAGAACTCAATTTCTTAGAATCCCCATATTCTACCTAAATCCCTAAATTCTACCATGAAAATCATAAATTAAAGGTTAAAATCAATGGGTATTTATGGAAATGAAAGGAAACAAGTTAAATTCTACTAACCTATGAAGTTCGAATGACAAACCTTTTAAAAATCGCCTTTAGGCTGAGCTCAGACTTGGAAATGGTGAAAATGGGATAAATATCAATTTTAGACTATTTTTAATCACTAGCGTCACGTGTTTATCGCGTTCAAGAGACACCTCATGCGATCGCCAAGCTTTGCAGCATAACTAGCCTTCGTGTTCACACGAAACCTTCGCGCTCGCAATGGTCTCACCCACCTGGCCTTCACATTAGCGATCCTAAGCTCGCATTCGCGTAAAGTAACACCTGCCTCCCCCCTGAATCCACCTCAACCCTTCGTGTTTGCTTGTGAACAATCCCGTTCGCGATGGGTAATCCCTCTGCTGCTTCGCTTTCACGACCGATTCTCTGTGCTCACGCAGAAGAACATCCTCCCCTGTCCCAGTTTCCCTTTCGCAATCACGAGAGTTCCTTCACGATCCCAAAGAGCTATTTACCATACACCAGCAACAGCTGAATCCAGCTATCTCAAAAGTCCAAAAGTGACCCATAGCCTATCTAAAACTCATCTGAGCCCCTCGTGCTCCATACAAAACATGCAAACAAGTGTAATAACATCATACGAACTTGCTCACCCGATCGAAATACAAAAATAACACCTAGAACTATTAACCCAACATCAAAATGCATGAAATTTTCAGAGAAACTCCAGAACTTCCAAACTCACAACATAGCGTCTAAATCTTATCAAATCAACTCCATTTTGCAACGAATTTTTCACATAAGTTATAAATAGTAAAATAAACCTATTCCAAGTTGTGGAACTAAAATATGAACTCGGTAGCCATAAAGTATACCTACGGTCAAACTTCGGAAATCTTTAAACCTACAAATTATTAGTTTTTAACAAATCACGTCAACTTAAGTTATGGTCTTCCAAATTCAATTTCAGGCATATGCCCAAGTCCAAATTCAGATACGAACCCACAGGGATCGTCAAAATACCGATGTGGGTCGTTTACAAAAAATGTTGACCATAGTTAACTCAATTTATTTTTAAAGCAAAAATTCATGTAATCTCTAATTTTTTAAATAAATACTTTCCAAAAAAGATGTGAACAACGCACGTAAATCGAGAAACACTAAATAGAGCTAATCAAGGTATCAACATATAGAAATAAGGTCTAGAACTCAAAATGACCTATCATTTCATCACATTCTCTCCATCTAAAACAAACGTTCATCCTCGAACGGATAGAGAAAGATACCTGAACTGTTGAAAATGTGGGGGCATCTATGCTGCATATCGGATTCGGATTCCCTCATATAGGCTTCCATTAGCTGACCTCTCCACTGCACTATAACAGAAGGATAACTCTTAGACCTAAACTTCCGGACCTACGATGCTAGAATGGTTACCGACTCTTCCTCGTAAGTCTCCTTGTCCAATCAAACTGAGCTCAAATCTAATACATAGGATTGATTACCATAATACTTCTGGAGTTTGGAGACATGGACTCTGATAAGCTAGGTGGAAATTCAAGCTTGTAGGCCACCTCACCAACTCTCTCAAGAATCTCAAATGGTGCAATGTACCTAGGGCTCAACTTGCCCTTCTCTCCGAACCTTATCACACCTTCATAGGTGAAACCGTAAGCAAAACCCTCTCTCTAACTATCAATGCAACACCACAAACTCTTCAATCGGCATTAACTTTTCTGCCTAGAATGCGTTGTACGAAGTAGATCCAGAATCATCTTGATCTTTTAAGGCATCCTGAACCAAATCAGTACCCAACAATCGAACATCTCCCGACTCAAATCAAATGACTAGCGAACGACACTGTCTCCCGTATACTACCTCATAGTGAGCCATATAAATATACTATTTGTATTTATTTTTGTCGGCAAACTCCGCAAACAGAAGAACTGATCCCAAGAACCTTCAATATCCATTATGCAGTCGCAAAGCATCCTCTATATCTGAATGGTGTGCTCGTATAGTCTGTATTTTTGGGGTGAAATTTTGTACTCAACTTAACACGTGTGCCTAACTTACCTTTTACGACTCTCCAAAAATATGATGCGAAATGCATGCCCTAATAAAAATTAAAGGACATTGGCACACCGTGAAGATGAATTATATCGCGAATATAGATTTCAGCTAGTCACTCTAAGAAAAATTAGATGCCACCAGAATGAAGTGCGTCGACTTGCTCAATATATCCATAATGACCCGTACTGCATCAAAGCTCATGCGTTACTACCCCGTTTTTTGTCGTTTTATACTTCTTCATGTTTCATTATCATTATGTGGTGTGTTAGGGTGATTTGGATTGCTGTTGGTGGAAAATGAGACACTTAGTCTCTTAAAGGAAGGGCGATTTTGGAAAAGACAACCGAATGTTGACTTATGAGTTAGAGGGCTCTGATAGGATTTTCGGTAATTTGGTTAGCTTTGGGAAGTGATTTGAGATTTAAGAGTGGATCCGCAAATGCGACGCCCGCAGAAGCGGTTCTAGACCACATAAGCGATCCAAGGGATTTTAAGGCAGACCGCATAAGCGGTCATTTGGTCGCGTGTGCGGTGACCGAAGGTGCGGTTATTTGACTGCATAAGCGAAAACGACTAGGCAGAACCATATTAAGCCTTCTTCACGAATTTTGAAGGAGAAAACATTTTGGACTTCGGACTAAGGCAATTTTTGGGCGATTTTGAAGAGGGTTTCAAGAGTCTTCATTAGGTATGGATTCTTGGTCTTAGATTATGAAATTGTTGTGTATAAACATGGATTAACACTAAAAACCCAAGGAACTAAAGGTTAAAAATGGAGGCTAGGGCTTGAGTTTTTGATATTCCAAATTGGGATTTTGATAGGTCATTTGAGCTTGGATTTGGGAGTTCTTGGTATGTATGGACTCGTGGCGAGACGAGGAATCCGGTAATGTGAGTTTTGTAATTTTTGAGAACCGCGCCTGGGGAACGGGTTTTGTTAGTTTCGGGATTTTTGCTAAATTTCGATTGTTTTTATTGGGTTATATCCCCTTAGCCTATTGTAATGTATTCGCTCTAATTTTGGTTAGATTCGACGAGTGTGGAGGCCAATTTGAGGAGCAAAGGTGTCGCATGCGAGGAGTTTCAACGGTTCGAGGTGAGTAATACTTGTAAATGATATCCTAAGGGTTTGAAACCCCGGATTTGCACATCATAGTGCTGTATTGAGGTGACTTGCACGCTAGATATGAGCGTGGGATAGAGCACCATTGGGGATTGGGACTTGGTCCGTCCCGGTTGTTGATTTTACTGCATATTTGACTGAAACTACTTGTTATCATCATAATTTCGGCTGATTTCCATGTTTGGGCTTCATGCCAACTATGTGAATCCTTCGGGGATTGAGATTTCTATTTTTGTATATCTTGCATATCATTTGGTCTCAGTCCAAGGTTTTAAATATTGTTTTGCAAACTCAACCATACTTCTAAGTTTTGAAAACTCAAATGATATTTTAAATGATATTTCGGGCTGAGAACTACTGTCTTATAATGCCCAAGGGGCTTATGATGATTTTCTCTACAGAGCATGGATCGGGATGCACGCCGCAACAGTATTATATTGATTATGGGTGGCTCGGACTGCATGCCGCAGCAGTGTTATACTTATTATCAGTGGCTCGGGTTGCGCGCCGCAGCGGTGTTACATTGATATTGAGGCCGATTGTCTGGATGATTATAATGATATTGATATGAGGCTGGGAGCTTAGATTTGATGCCATGAGAAGTCTTGTTATTGAGCTTGGGCTGTAGGAGCCCCTCCAGAGTCTGTAAACACCCCCAGTGAGCGTCGTCGACGATAAATAAACATGGGTGGCTCGGGCTGCACGCCGCAGTGGGTACTGGAATGTACCATCATATGCATTGCATTGCATTCATGTATTTGTTCATTATTTGTTGTCTGTGATATTCCTGGAGATATTTATCTCCCTTTGCTGGTGCTATCTTATCATTGAGTGTTGGGACCCGAGTGGCTGACCTGGAACGAGGATATTGCCCAAGGGGCGGATTTCTGTGCATAATGTCACAAATTGTGTTGAAAGTAAAAATTGTAAAATGTTGAAAAGATCATTTTCAAAAGAGGTTTTAACTGAGCCCAAATGTTTTCCAAACGATTTCACGATTTTATTGTTTTCTAAAAGGGTTGTACTGTTCTATATAGCATGATGGAGTGCCTTACCTGATTTCTTGCTTTCAGCTATTATTTACTTTTATTACTCATTGAGTTGGAGTACTCACTTTACTCCCTGCACCTCGCGTGCAGATGCAGGTACATGACCACCCAGTAGCGGGTTTTGAGCTGATTGAAGATTTGTTATCATAGCTGAGCCAGGTGACCGCTAGCGTTCGCGGCACCAGATCTTCTCCCTTATTTTATGTTGTTCATGTTACTTTTAGACTTTGTTCCTATTTCTTGACTTGTAGTACTTTAGTGAACTCTGTAGTAGCTCATGACTTGTGACACCCCGATGTTGGGCAGTGACGGGATGGTTCCCTGTTGTTATCGTTATTTTTCCGCGCTTTTGATTATGCTAATCATGTTTTAGCTTTATAAATGTTAAATAACTGTAAAAAGGAAGCATTTGTTTTGTTGGCTGGCCTTGTCTTCATGAGACGCGCCATCACGACTGGGTTTGGGATTTGGGTCGTGACAAGTTGGTATCAGAGCCTAGGTTACTAGGTCTCACGAGTCATGAGCAGGTTTAGTAGAGTCTCGCGGAGTGGTAAGGAGACATCTATATTTATCCTCGAGAGGCTGCAGAACCTTTAGGAAAACTTCACTTTCTTGGGATTCTTATCGTGCGTACTTGATTCAGCTTGAGATATAACTATTGAAATTCCTTCCACACGTCTATAGGCGCACGTGAGCGCTGAGTAGTATATGTGCCTTGATGGCTTGTGATTCCTTGATCGAGGGGGCGAGATGTAATCTCTGTGAGTTTGCTGTTGGGCCAGTCTGGAGGATTTGAGGTCGGATCTTTGCTTATGGCTTGTCTCTGATTGTAGGAATGGCGGCTGGATAGCTACGTAATGAGTATGTTGGTATTGTGTAATGTTTCAATATGACTTGGTAATGACGAAGAAGTCTGCAGGATAGTAGATGGTCTGTTAAGTGATTCGATTCCTATTGTGGCTTAATGTGTAGTCCGAATTATGGGCACGTGAAGAATATTTTTGTATCTCCTCGTTGAGAAGTGAAGTACATTACGTGTGGCGATATGAGTTCAGACTCAGGAAGACTAAATGGCTGTGTTATGTGTATGATGGTGGAAGGCATACTGAAATACTAAACTGAGGTGAAGCAGGTGGGTTATCTCCTGCGGAGTGCTCTTAAAGGGTAAGATTCTTATGTATATTGTTAGAAGATCTCATATGTAATTGAAGGGTATGTGTTGCAATTGGGAAATTTGGGTCACTTTAGAGAGTGGATTCAGCTGATGTGGGGATGAATGCGAGGTTTGTAGAGGATTTCAGTATCAGAGTATCTGTGTTTTCATACACTAGTAGATGATTTGATTTTAGTCTCACTATAATATTGTAGCATTATTAGAGTATAAGTATTATGGGTTATTAAATATGTCCTGATAGATGGCTTCGAGCCGAGTTGGAGAGGTTGCTGTTGATTGGCTGATTGCACGGTTATGTGCTTTGTTGGTTCCTTTTCAAGGTATGCTGGCGGATCAATTCAGGTTGCAGAAATTGAGCCGAGGATGGCACGAGTAAAGCAAAATATTGACGAAGGTTACGTGGTGCTTCATAGGTGTGAGAAAATAATAGTATGTCTTGAGCTATTGTTGATAAAGAATGCTTAGGGTGAAGAGAAGGAAGTTGTTTGGTTGTATTGGAATGAGATCATGTCCTGTAGGGTCAGAGTGCTAAGGAGGCACATGTGGTTATGTCTGTTTGATTAGGTAAATCATGGTTGAATAAGAGTGAATGACTTGCAAGAATGGTTCTAATGGGTTCAACAGTATGCGTACGTCAATTGAGAGTTCTAAAGTTGCATATGGGGTTAGGAACTGAGTTTCATTAGAAGGTGTCAATACTTTTTGTATTCTATGTTAATTATGGTAATCTATGTATCCGCATCAGGAAAGTAAATGAAACAGAGTTAGATTCATAGAGAGTTCTTTTGGGTAAGGTATTCTGGGATGTGGTGTTTCTGGAAACATTTGAGAGAGTAGTCAGCGGGTTGTGGCTCCTAATAGTGTGGTCTTATGCTTGGGTCTCGCGCGGTAAGCTTGGATTGAGGAATTTAGGTACTGCGGCATGGGGAATGTCAAGTTGAAGACGAATCGTAAAAAATTTAGATAAATGGAGTAGCTTGATAACTGACCAGATCGGCATGGTAAGGGTATGATTAATTCTTGGTGTGTATTCGAGGTAATGAGTTAGCACATGTAATTTTGCAGCAATGCTCTGGGGTTTTGACGACTTGCTTAGCATGCTTTGGTTAGAGGGATTCAGTCATGGCATTTTAGTTTGTGCAAATGAAATTGGGAGAGTTCTTGTTGATTGCTGCCGTGGTAGAAGAGGTGCATCTTCTCCGAATATGAGAGGCATGAGATGTGTAAGGATTTTCTTCTAGATGATATCTATGGAAGCTCGTGATTAGATAAGTTTCAGTTCAGGTCAGAAAGGAAATTCATAAAGCACTTAGGTAGTGGGTAGCCTCAGATAATCAAGGAAAATGATACGGTTGGTTTAAAGTGATCTGACGAGAGTATATATTTCATATAAAGGGCAATGTGATTAAGTTATGGTACTTCAGTGGTATTGCGGCACTTTCTTGTTAGATCGACTTGTGATATTCGAGTTGGCTTGGTGGCTCAGGGAGATTTTTGAGTATGTATCGTGGAATTGTTGGATATCTAGTTGTGGCATGCGTTCGGACGATGAAATTGGGATCAAGTATGATGATTCGTATGCTATGTGGAATTGGAGGCGGAAGTCCTCATATTCGAGCTATTTGTGATGGTGGATCGTGTGTATCGGCACCTTTTGGTGAGTATTGGGATTTGGAGGCTCGAGTGAATCTTTCGTTGCTGGTATGTTGGATTTTGGAGGTGATGTTGAAGTTTAGACTGGTTGTCTCAGTGTTAGATTGATTCTGGACTATTGCGTTATCGGCTATGCCGGAAACGCCATAGTTTTGAGTGGCGAGGAGCATAGGTTATGTTCTTGTGGAGTGGTTTATCTTTCAAAGACCCAGCGGACAGCTGGGAAGGATTGCTTTTCCTAATTGAGCCCTCATGATGGATGTCAGTGCAGAGGTTGCTATTATTGAGCCAGTTCCAGCGTTAAGGGACCTTTCGGATGAGTGTTCCAGTTTGAGTTGACTCGATTGGCTCCGAATTGTATTGTCGAGGGATAGGTTGACTCAACCGTTGTTGAGCGTATCAGCGATGTGGGGAGATCTATGAGTTGTTATCTGCGTTGCGAGACATTATGATTTACGGACTATGGGCACATACGGTGCGGCGCTATCGGGTTTCATAGTGGAAGTTGAGGGGGAAACCTCAGTTGTGCTGGAGTTTTGTAGCTTATAACTCTATATGTAGATATTATATGCACTCAGTATGCTTACGACTGATACTCGGTACTTTGTTTTAATGAGAAAATTTGGCTTGATGTGCATCTCCTTATGTGAGGTATATGTGTGGATTGGGTGGCACGCCGCCATGGGTATGTTATCTGGATCGGGTTGCATGCCGCAACAGTGTGATAATGGGAATAGATTTCCATATGCTGTCTTATATGCCTTATTTCCTAGTTCCAATGAAAGTCCATATTGGGTGTTGCTCGGCGAATGGCGCCTCGGTTCTGTCCTTTCAAGATCGTATGGTGTATATTACTTACTTTACCATGGGTATAATGATTTGTTTGGCTTCTAGATATCAATCGTGCTTGGTTGTCAATTTTGAGTATAGCTACTTAAGGTGCTTCATGTGTAACAATGTTTGGATAAGATCGCGCATTGTAGCGAGGCTACGTGGAGATTAGGCACTTCGGGGCAGATTCAGGTATTCTATTTCTATGATGTGGGACGAGGTCCCAGCCTTGTGTTGTGATGGTACTGAGGATTCTGAGTTACACTTCTATTCTTTTAGCCGTTTTTCATAATTTTAGTATGTTCAGACCGCCCTTCATTAGTGTGTAGATTGTGCCAATTGTGGCTTAGGCCTGTGTTGAGGCGTCATATTAGCAGAGTGGTGTATTGGATTCGAGGTGATCGTGGGAGTCATCGATGAATACTAACGAATTTGATTTCAGCTTGTTGGAAGGATAATATCGAGGTTCGGCTCGGATATTTGCTATTGTAATTGTCGGAGGATAAGCGTCTTCATAAATTGTTGACCTCATAAATGGTTTCAGTTCATCGCGTGTTTCAGTATCGTTGGCAATATAAGAAAGTGTTGTAATGAGATTTCAGTCGATAAAAGTTTCCTACCGGTATTAAGGTGTCATGGGCAACTGCTATGGATAGAAGTTATCGTTTCGAGTGTTTGGGTTATGGGGTATATCACATGATTTCACCTGAGGTTGCAGATATGAGCTATTACAGCTGGTACGGACTTATTCGGAGCGTAGATGTGAGGTTCTAATCTTGTGTATGATTTCGGAAGTGCAATGGGGTTCTACGGTTTATGGTCTAGATGGATTGTGAGATTTCAGTTATGTTGTGTCATTAGACCTATGCGACATAGGGTGACATGGGATCACCACGGGTATATGCTTGGTAAAGTCATTCAGCCATTGGGTTGCTTCTAGTACAACTCTGGGTACGCTCGAGGACGAGCGTTGGTTTAAGTTGGGGATGATGTGACGACCCGACCCATTGTCTCATGCGTTACTGCCCCATCTTTCCCCGTTTTATGCTTCTTCATATTTCATTATCAGTATTTGGTGTGTTAGGGTGATTTGGATTGCTATTGGTGGAAAATGAGACACTTAGTCTCTTTAAGGAAAGCCTGTTTTGGAAAAGTCAACCAGATGTTGAACTATGAGTTAGAGGGCTCTGATGGGATTTTCGGTAATTTGGTTAGCTTGGGGAAGTAATTTGTGACTTAGGAGTGCGATCGGAATTGATTTTGGAGGCCCGGTGTAGAATTAGGCTTGAATTGGCGAAGTTAGTATTTTGGCAAAATCTGGTTGATGGGTGAGAATTTGATCCAAGGGTTGGAATGGAATTCCGAGAGTTGCTGTAGTTTCGTTAGGTGATTTTGGATATATGTACAAATTTTCAGGTCATTCGGACATCGTTTAGTTGGAATTTTGATCGAAAGTGAATTTCGGAAGTTTTTGAAGAACTTAGGCTTTGATTTGGTGAAATTTGACGATTTTGATCTTAACGATAGTGTTCTAATGATTCGAGCAAGTTTGAATAAGGTAATAAATCATTTTTGTGCTTTTGGTTGAGGTCCCGGGGGTCTCGGGGTAAATTTGGGTGGTTAAATAGATGATTTGGAGTTTGTTGCAGGTTTGAAGTTTTGCTGGTTTTGTCATTTCCGCATCTGCGGAAAAGGGACCGCATAAGCGGTTCCACAGATGTGGCGTATTGATCGCAGAAGCGGTCCTCGAAGGACCAAGGATTTCTGCAGAATGGGACGTGGATCCGCAAATGCGGTGACCGCAGAAGCGGTTCTAGACCGCATAAGCGGTCCAAGGGATTTTAAGACAGACCGCATAAGCGGTCATTTGGTCGCGTGTGCGGTGACCACAGGTGCGGTGACCACAGGTGCGGTTATTTGACCGCATAAGCGAAAATGACTAAGCAGAACCATATTAAGCCTTCTTCGCGAATTTTGAAGGAGAAAACATTTTGGACTTCGGACTAAGGCGATTTTTGGGTGATTTTGAAGAGGGTTTTGAGAGTCTTCATCAGGTATGGATTCTTGGTCTTAGATTATGATATTATTGTGTATAAACATGGATTAACACTAAAAGCCCAAGGAATTAAAGGTTAAAAATAGAGGCTAGGGCTTGAGTTTTTTATATTCCAAATTGGATTTTGATAGGTCATTTGGGCTCGGATTTGGGAGTTCCTGGTATATATGGACTCGTGGCGAGACGAGGAATCCGGTAATGTGAGTTTTGTAATTTTTCAAGAAGCGGGCCCGGGCCACGGGTTTTGTTAGTTTCGGGATTTTTGCTACATTTCGATTGTTTTCGATTGGGTTATATCGCCTTAGCCTATTGTAATGTATTCACTCTGATTTTGGTTGGGTTAGATGCGCGTCGAGGCTAATTTGACGGGTAAAGGCATCGCAAGCGAGGAATTTCACCGGTTCGGGGTGAGTAATACTTGTAAATGATATCCCGAGTGTTTGAAACCCCAGATTTGCACATCATAGTGTTGTATTGAGGTGACTTGCACACCGGATATGAGCGTGGGGTAGAGAACCATTAGGGATTGTGACTTGGTTCGTCCCTGTTGTTGATTTTACTGCGTATTTGACTGAAACTACTTGTTACCATCATTTTGGGCTGATTGCCATGTTTGGACTTCGTGCCAACAATGTGAATCCTTCGGCGATTGAGATTTCTGTTTTTGCATATCTTGCATATCATTTGGTCGCAGTCCAAGGTTTTAAATATTATTTTGCAAACTCAGCCATACTTCTATGTTTTGAAAACTCAAATGATATTTTAAATGATATTTCGGGCAGAGAACTACTGTTTTATAAATGCCCAAGTGGCTTATGATGATTTTCTAGATTGAGCATGGATCGGGCTACGCGCCGCAGCAGTATTATATTGATTATGGGTGGCTCGGGCTGCACGTCGCAGTGGTGTTATATTGATTATGGGTGGCACGGGCTGCACGCCGCAGCGGTGTTACAGTGATATTGAGGCCGAGTGCCTAGATGATTATACTGATATTGATATAAGGCTGAGAGCCAAAATTTGATTCCACGAGATGGCTTGTTATTGTGCTTGGGCTGTAGGAGCCCCTCCGGAGTCTGTACACACCCCTAGTGAGCGTCGTCGACGATAAATAAACATGGGTGGCTCGGGCTGCGGGTCGCAGTGTGTACTGGAATGTACTATCATATGCATTGCATTGCATTCATGCATTTGTTCATTATTTGTTGTCTGTGATATTCCTGGAGATATTTATCTGCTTTTGATGGTGCTATCTGATCATTGAGTGTTGGGGCCCGAGTGGTTGACCAGGAATGAGGACATTGCCCCAGGGGCGGATTTCTATGCATAGTGTCACAAATTGTTTTGAAAATATTTTTGGCAACTGTTGAAAAGATCATTTTCAAAAGAGGTTTTAACTGAGCCCAGATGTTTTCCAAAGGATTTCACGGTTTTACTGTTTTCTAAAAGGGTTGTACTGTTCTATATAGCATGATGGAGTTCCTTACGTAATTTCTTTCTTTCAGCTATTATTTACTTTTATTACTCATTGAGTCGAAGTACTCACTTTACTCCTTGCACCTCGCGTGCAGATGCAGGTACTTGACCACCCGGTAGCGGGTTTTGAGATGATTGAAGATTTGTTATCATAGCTGAGCCAGGTGACCGCTAGCGTCCGAGGCACCAGATCTTATCCCTTATTTTATGTTGTCATGTTACTTTTAGACTTTGTTCCTATTTCTGGACTTGTAGTACTTTAGTGAACTCTGTAGTAGCTCATGACTTGTGACACCCCAATGTCGGGCTATGACGGGATGGTTCCCTATTGTTATCGTTGTTTTTTCGCGCTTTTGATTATGCTAATCACGTTTTAGCTTTATAAATTTTAAATAACTGTTAAAAGGAAGCGTTTGTTTTGTTGGCTGGCCTTGTCTTCATGAGAGGTGTCATCACGATCGGGTTTGGGATTTTGGTCGTGACTCTTATACCCTAAATTTGTGAGATGACAATAATTTAGGCAGTCCAAGAACTTATATAAACATGAATTATTAATAGGAAGTCCACCAAATTTATCTCCAACATATGTTATTTCATTAAAGTCTCCCCCAATAATCCAACATCCTTTGTAATGATCATAGATAGACAAAAGATTTTTCCATAAATATTGTCTATTAGTCATGTCAATACTAGCAAATATGGCAGTGGATAAAAAATTAGAAGGAAAAGGTTGCACCTGGACATGGCAATCGATTTCCTGTGCAGTAGTGGCCACTGGATCAACAGTAAGAACATTTGATAGCCATAATATTACGATTCCTCCAGAGCGTCCTATTGCAGCAACCTCGATCATTCTAGTAAAATTGAAATCTCTATTCAAACTTTGATGGCTTTGACAGTGTGTCTCCAAGAGAACAACCATTGTTGGCCTATTGTAATCAAGTAAAGACCTAAAATTTCGTCTAAAATTAGTTGAAAGAGCTCCTGTACATTTTCAAATGATAAAATTCATAAGGTTTTCTATTGGTTCAGGAGTTGGAATGCTCCCTGTATTCCTCCAATTTTCCTGCTCTCTCCTGGACATAGGCAAAATGTTGGTAGGAGAAGCATTGAATACTTTCCCACATCTGGATTTGTGGTTGGACTTAGACGAAAGGGTACTGTTATTAGGTTAGGAGGGCACATTATGAATATTTTTCTTTCGTATTCCTCCTTCTGGACAAATACCTTTATTCCATTGAGTCATGCATGTATTGGTCGTGCTTCCCTATTGTATACGACTGCTGCTTCTAATTCTTCCTGAAAATTCATGTCTTGTTATATTTGATTGGGACTGTGTGGTGGTGAGTGGGATGGTGATGGAGTGGGAGTTGGTGGAGTTATTGGTTCCAGGAGTGGAATAGGTGGTTGTGGATTCATATATGGTTGAATCCATGGTGTTGCTGGAGTTGGTGTGTGATAAAAAGGAATATGAAGAATATGTAGATTAAGGTAAAAGGGATCCCAATATGGTGTTGGAAGAGTAAGAGAGTGGTATGGCGAGAGATAAGGTGCTTGCATCATTGACCAATGGTATCTTCCAAATATTTCCATCCTTAGTTGCATCCCTTCCGTTATTATTTGAGCAAGGACTCTTGGATTGTTAATTAGGATTGTCACATCTTGGTGATTGACTTCCATTGTGAAGGTTAGGGCATGGTTTTGAAGCCCTGTCTCTAGGCAAGATTAAAAAATGATGGTACTTGTGGTGTCTGATCAATGTAAATAATTATATTATGCTGCACGATAAGGTGTGATGAATGAAATGAGCATGGAGTTTGAGTGTGTTGTAATTGGTGGATATTCTGGCTTTATGGGTTGTTTTGTGGCCTTCATAGGTAATTAAGATTGTTTGGAAAAATGTTGTGAATTGTTTGAATGTTGTGAAGGAGTGATTGATTTGGATTTATCCGGATTTGAACTATGCAACATAGGAGAAGCAATGTGAGTGGATGATATGGGCGGTTTGATTGATGGAGTTGGAGTTTGTGTGTGTGAAGGAGATTGAGATATGGTAGTGGAGGTATGATGATGGTTTTCTTGCATGGAAGGTGTAGTAGGGTTTGAGGAGCTCGAAGGAGTAGTGGTAATCAGTGCTTTGTTTTTTTCGGTTGTATTAAGTATATTTTATTGGAGGTTATTTAGTGTCGCTGATTGTGTGATATTTGAGCATGGGATTGTGTCCTGCATGTGGGAAGGGTTAACGTGTCATGTTGCATGCATTTTTATAGGTTGTGTAGGTTGGACTATTTCTGATTGGGCTGAGTGAGTAGGTGGTTTTAGGGATACTTGAGTGGTAATTGTTGTATTTGAAGATGAGGTTGAGTCCGGAGTAATTATGAAATTATCAGAGGAGTTTTCAGTAATAACTAGCTGATTAAATTGATTATTATGAAGAAATTGTTTAGATGATGAAGCTTGTTTCATATTAGAATTAGGAGGAGAGTTAATATTATTAATGGATAGTTTGGTAAAAGGAAGAGTGTTAGGAGTATTAATCCTAGCTATTTTATCAACAAGCATGCTTGATTGTCGTGTATAGTTAAGTAGTTGATTCCCTTTGGCGTAGTACATTTTCCTAGCTGACTTAGTGGGAATAACTTAGCCTAATCATGGATAACATAATTATTAAAATAATATAATACAAAGAAATACTTTTCTCTCGCTTTAACCCTATGACAACGCATAAGTACTCATCACCTTACATATACGTTGTCCATACACATAAAATACGTAGAAAATAGACCAACGAGTCCTAATCCCTCAAGTGAAGGTCAACCACAATACTTTCCTCATTCTGCAACCAAATGAATGCTCGACGGAGGCTTTTTCTCTAGAATTAGCCTTCAAACCAATTAAACCTAACCAAATATAGTTCAAATAATTCAAAATATGCTTTAGAAATTACCCCCGAGTTTATAGATTTAATCATTAATGATTTGTGAAAAAAAGTCAACAAAAGTCAACCCCAGGCCCAATTGCTCAAAATTCGAGATTTGGACCAAAACCTGATTACTAATTCACCCTCTAGCCCGATTATGTGATTAGTTTCAAAATACAACCTCTATTTGTAGCCTAAATCTCAATTTCTCAAAATCTTCAATTTATACGTAAAGCTCTAATTTTTACCATGATAAAGCATAGATTAAAGTTTAAAATCAATGACTGTTTATGAAAATGTAAGGAAACAATTTAAATTCTACTAACCTATGAAGATGAGATGAAAACCTCTTCAATGTCGTCTTTGCCGAGCGCAAATATGAAAATGGTGAGAAATGGGATAAATCCCAATTATGGACTGATTTAAATCACCGGCGTCAGGTGTTCATTTTGTTCGTGAGACACCTCACACAATCGCAAAGCTTTGCGACATAACTGGCCTTCGCGTTCACGAGAAACACTTCGCATTCCCAATGGCCTTACACACCCCGTTTTCACGTTCGCGAGTATGTGCTCCCGTTCGTGTAGAGTAATATCTGCCGCCCCCAGAATCCCCCTTAACCCATCTCGTTTTCATGTGAACGGTCACATTCGGAATGGGTAATCCCCCCGCTGCTTCGTGTTCGTGACCGGTTTCATGTTCACATATCATAACATCCTCTGCCTCCTCGAGAATCCCCTTAACCCATCTCGTTTGCATGTGAACGGCCACATTCGGAATGTGTAATCCCCTCGCTGCTTCATGTTCGCGACCGGTTTCGCATGTTCACATATCATAACATCCTCCCCTGTCCCAGCCTCCCCTTCGCTATCCTGAGAGTTCCTTCGCTATCCCGAAGCACAGGTTATCCGACATCAGCAATAGCTGAAACCAACTATATCCAAAGTCCAAAAGTTATTCGTAGCCTATCAGAAAATTACCAGAACCCTTTGGGCGTCAACTAAACCTACACATAAGTGTAATAACATCTTACAAACTTGCTATCATGATCAAAATACCAAAATAATACCTAGAACTACGAGTCAGATATCAAAATACATATATTTTTAAAGAAACTCAAGAACTTCCAAATTCACAACCAAGCATCTGAATCCTATCAAATCAACTCATTTTTGCACTAAATTTTGCAAACAAGTCTTAAATATTAAAATGAACCTATGCCAAGTCCCAAAACAAAACTTTAAACCTTGTAACCATAAATTCAACCTACGGCCAAGTCTAAAAAATCTTTAAACCATCAAATTAATAGTTTTCAACAAATCATGTCAAATCAAGTTAGGGACTTTCGAATTCAATTACGGGCATGCATCCATGACCAATATCATGATAGGGACCCACCAAAATCGTCAAATTACTGATCCGGGATCATATACACAAAATATTGACCATCATCAATTCAAATCATTTTTAATGATAAAATTCATATTTTCTTCAATTTTTCACATAAAAATATTCTCGAAAAAGACATGGGTTGTGCAGGCAAATCGAGATACACTAAACGAAGCTAATCAAGGTATCGAAATACAGAAATACTAGAACACGAAATGACCTATCGGGTCATCACACCTCCAAAATCTCCCAAAAATCAAGCTCTCAAATCAAAATGTGGAAAATGAAATCAATCCTCAATTTCACCCTTTTTATACCCAAGCTTTTCACTTCTACGGATAATTGGTCGCTTTTGCGAGTCCGCATCTGCAAAAAATTACATCGCACATGCAGCGCCCACTAAAGATCATGGATTTTTGCTTCTGTACAGAAAAGGCACAACTACGCATCCACTTTTGCAGAGCAAGGGCGCTTCTGCGCGTCTGCTCCTGTGCAGCAGCCACCGTACCTGCAGTCCCTCACCCTAGTCCAAATCCCGCATCTACGTAGAAGTCGCCGCTTCTGCGTGTACGAAACTGCGCCCAAGTCTCTGCACCTACGACATTCCCTTGGCTAGCCTCCCTTCACTTCTATGATTCCCAATCGCACCAGCGGCCAAGCCCACTGCAGGTGCGATGACACCAAAACTCAGTTCTTCTTCAGCAATCTTCCTACGTCTAAAATGGACCCGAATTAAATATCAATCACACCCGGGGCCCCCGAAACTCTGTCCAAATGTAGCATCAAGTCCCAAAATATAATATGAATCTACTCGAGGTCTTAAAGAACATCAAACAATATCAAATCTATGATTGTAACCCATTTCAAGACTATTGAATCAGTGAACATTCAACTTCTAAAACAATTGTTGAATCATACTAAACCAACTTCGAATGAGCTCAAATTTTTAATGCAAGTCCCAAATGACACAACGGACCTATACAACCACTCGAATCACAGTCTGAGCTCGATATCATGAAGTCAACCCTCAGTCAAACATCAACTTTCTAAACCTTTGACTTTCGCAAGAAAGCCTCAAACCAACATACGGGCCTCCAAAACAATATCCGGAAATATGTCTAAGTCTAAAATCACCATAGAAAGCTATCAGAACCACCAACACTGTATTCCGGAATCATCTACACAACCGCCAAATTCTGGTTAACTCTTTCAACCTAAGCTTTTAACCTTGGGACTAAGTATTCTAATTCATGCTGAAACTCTCCCGAAACTATACCAACCTCCCCAACAAGTTATATAACCGTAACTGAACATAGAAGAGGTAATAAATAGAGAAACAAGGCTAGAATACTCTAAACAACTGGCCGAGTCGATACATATCCCTCTCTATGTAATATGATAATTATAAGGACTAGATAATTTTTTGGTTGTGTTATTCTCAGCCAAACCAATGAAAATAAAAATAAAAATAAAACATTTATCTCTCTATGCAAAGGAATTTGAATGTTAGATTTGTGTTTCTTTCTGTATCTCTTGACATTTCAGTACTCCAACTTCTCCTTAATAATCTCCGTAAACGTTTCTGAAAAAAAAGTTAATATTTATTATATAGAATAACAAAATTTGCCAAGCCTAGCACCAATAATGCAGCGAAGGGTGTTGCCTAGTGATCATGAAGTAGGTGAGAACTTGTCACGCCCCAACCTCGGGAGGCGCGACCGGCACTCAATCAAGTTAACCTGACTGAGCAAGCCTAACCGAACGCTTTCTACCCCAACTCAATATGAATACGGAACTCATGCCTTTGATTAATTTAGACGATAATACACGATGTATACCACATTACTGATTCATTTCATATCACAAAAATTTACTGTGCATAAACTAGATTCGAGGATTCTATTAGAGTTACAGCTTAAGGAGTTCACAAGTTTAGGATCACAACATATACATATAGAGGACTCTTCGAACCCCCGTACATAACCCACACTAGTGTCTTTGGAGCCTCTAAGGATACAACAGATAAGCATGACTATGCCGGCAATAAGGCCTCGGCTATACCTCAAAAGTGAAAAGCTGTAAATGACAAAAGGTACATCATATAGCCCCATGGAAAAAAAGGGGCTCACCGAGACTTCGAGTAGAAAAATGCTCCGCTACACACGGTCGGCGATGTCCGCTATGGAGCCACCTACAATCATAACATGAATGTAGCACCCCCGAAAAAAAGGGGTGTCAGTACATTTGAATTGTACTGGTATGTATAACTAAACACCATTTTACTAGAAAGAACTATCAAACAGATTCAAGCAAATAATATGGGCAAATCAAAGAAGCAATTCGTATCATCTTTCATACAATTTCCACCACATAGATTAGGGCATTTCGGTCACATGTTCACCATTATTCTCAATACTACCACCATCTCGAGCGGAGTCCGATCACGACCCGACCGGCTAGGTCACCTCATTGGAGGCATTACTCTAAATCAATACTTTATTTCCTTTATACGAGATCCAATATCCGCACATTACCACCGTGCGTGCGGCATGGTGTCCGATCACGACCCGATCAGCTAGGTCACCTCATTAGAGGAATTACTCTATTCTCATTAGTCAATACTTCAAATCTTTATCCCACACATATCATAACAAATTTCTGGGGCACTCATGGCCACCAGCATTGCATCGGTTCCCCTTTTCAATTATTCATATTTAAAAGTTGTGAACATAGAAACGTGTATCAAGGATAATTCAAATTTAAATCATAGGTAAATGAGCACATAGCTGGCATGGATAATTCTTTGTTGCAGTGCTGGCTTATAGCCTAAGTATTTCCACACATAATTCTACTTTTCATCATTTTCTAATTGTCAAGATTGGTACATCCTCCATGAATATGTATAGATAATTGAAAATCAATTAATGCATAATACCAATTCAACTCTTAACATGGTTCCATAAATGACAACGGAGCTCAATTTCTAATAAAAAGGGGTTTTAGCCATACATACCTCAATAAAGCTTTTCCTTACTCTTTTACAATTTCCGGAACTCATGGCACTTCGATCTACTGAGTAAGAATTACAAATTAAATTGAGAATTAGAGATGAAACTGAAGTTTTAGCTTGGTTCGAGCATATCATCAAACACTAGGGGCGCATTGTGATCTTACCCCTTTTTTGTGAGGAATTTCTATCATCTTATACCCCCAATTGCCTTCTTTTCAATTTTCCTACTTTCCACTAGCTTAAGGTTTGACATGCATGTAGATAAAACCATTCTTATATTCTTGAATTACTTTTTGTACTGACCCCATGTATCTAAGTGCAGAAATAGGAGCTATGATTATGAATCTTACCTCTTGGGAATGAAAATTTAGGTGTCTTCACTTGATCTTCTTCAATGTTTTGGCAAGGATCAAGGAGAATTTGATGGGTGACACTTTACACCTTTAAGACCGTCTCTCTCTCTCTCTAAAAATCTCAGAAAACATGCTTAAAATGAGCTATAATGTCGATTATATCGATAGGGAGGTCAGGCTAAAAATTAGAAAATTAGAGCCTCGAGTCAAATATGCGGTCGCATTTGAGATCGCAGAGTAAACATGCGGTCCTCATAATGGACCGCAAAATGCTCCCCAAAAACTAGACATTCTGACTCAGTCTGTGGTCAGAATGCAGTCTGCGTTCATGTTCTGTGGTCGCAAAGTGCACCGCAGAACTGACCTTCGCAAAATTCAAAGGAAAATATGCGACGACTATGCGGTCCACATTTTGATTATGAGACCGCATTTCGATCACATAACTGACTTCAACTTTAACCAACATTATGCCTCACTCTGCGGCATATATGTGGCCCACATTTCGATTATGCGACCGCATTATGGACCACATTTCTTGCATTTTTCTGGAAAGTATATTTATGAATTGTTAACACAAGCTCCTATGTTGGCACTACGGAATTCAGGTTTTTGAGTACGGATTTCACGGGCCTTACATCCCCCCCATTTAAGATCATTCGTCCTCAAACAAGGATCAAGGTTCACTTATTAACAGTCATTAGTGCAATCTTCTTCTCTTTACAACCCGAAACTGGTTGACAGTCTCCAAATTTAGCTAACTCCCTAGATTTTTGAAAATTTCGCTAGAGTTTCCTTTATACCTAGGCCTTACCCACCGGTCAGAGAGCCCCAGAAACATACCATAATGGCATAAGCATATTTGTAAGCACAATATAAATGGCACAATATCAACCATGGCCATATAGGCAACCATATTACCAAAAGAGGACTGTTTTTCATAAATCCAGCCAACAAATACGATTAAGAAGGAGCTGAACGCATAAAAGTTATTACATGATCATTCAAACAAGTGTGGATACTTCTTTTTCATTTCATCCTCGGCTTCCCAAGTAGCTTCCTCAACATGCTGATTTCGCCATAATACTTTTACGGATGCAATTTCCTTATTCCTTAGTTTGCGAACATGCCTATCAAGAATGGCAACTGGGACCTCTTCGTATGATAGCTCTTCGTTTACTTCAATAGTCTCAACTGGCACAATGGAGGACGGATCCCTTTCCACCTTCCTTAACATAGACACATGGAAAACCGGGTGTACCAATAATATCTCGGGCGACAGCTCGAGCTTGTATGCCACCTGACCAACTTTATGAATAATTATGTATGGCCCAACATACCTTGGGCTTAATTTTCCTTTCTTTCTGAATCGCATGATACCCTTCATAGGGGAGACTTTCAAGAGTACCCGATCATCTTCTTTAAACTCCAAATATCTGCGACACACATCCGAGTAGGATTTTTGGCGGCTTTGGGCAGTTTTCAACCATTCCTTAATAAGATTGAATTTCTCCATGGCCTGGTGCACGAGGTCCGGCCCTATCAATTCTGCTTCTCCAACCTCGAACCATCCGATGGTAGACCTACATCTCGTACCATTCAATGCTTTGAACGGTGCCATTTGAATACTAGCATGGAAACTGTTGTTGTAAGCGAATTCTATAAGTGGCAAATGTTCATCCAACTCCCCTTGAAGTCAATAGTACAAGCACGCAACATGTCCTCAAGTGTCTGAATAGTCTGTTCTACTTGCCCATCGATTTATGGATGAAAAGCTGTGCTGAGGTTCACTTGCGTACCCAGGACCTGCTGAAATTTCTTCCAAAAGTTAGCTGTGAATTGGGCCCCTCGATCTGAAATGATTTAGACTGGAGTGCCATGCAACCTAACTATTTCTTTGATATATAACTGAGCATATTGTTCCGCTGTGTCAGTAGATTTAACTGTCAAAAAGTGCGCTGATTTCGTGAGTCGATCCACGATCACCCAAATTGAGTCGAACTTGCGCCAAGTGCGCGACAACCCTACCAAAAAGTCCATATTAGTCATCTCCCACTTCCACATTGGAATGTCTATGCATTGTGTCAACCCACCGGGCCTTTGATGTTCGGCTTTTACCTGATGACAACTCGGACATTTTGCCACAAATTCCGCCACATCCTTCTTCATGTTGTTCCACCAATAAATTTCCTTGAGATCATGATACATTTTTGTAGAACCTGGGTGCACGGAATACCTGGATATGTGAGCTTCTACCATGATCCTTTCCCGAAGACTATCGATATCAAGAACGCACAGGCGGTCTTGGTTCCATAGAGTATCATCATTCATGCCCAAGGAGAAAGTTGTGGTCTTATGATTGTGAATCCCTTCTTTTAGTTGTTCTAACAATGGATCATTGAATTGCTTTTCTTTCACCTATACCACAAGTGATGATTCAGCCCTATTCCGTATAATTACCCCTCCTTCATCAGAGTCTGCCAGACGAACCCCCAAATAAGCTAGCCGGTGGACTTACCTAGCTAACGGCCTCTGATATGCCCCCAAATGAGCCAAACTTCCCATAGACTTTCGACAAAGTGCATCTGCCACAACATTTGCCTTTCCCGGGTGGTAAACAATATCCATATCGTAGTCTTTGAGTAACTCTAACCACCTTCTTTGTCTCAAGTTCAAGTTCTTCTGCTTGAAGATGTATTGAAGGCTCTTATGATCGGTAAATATGTCCACATGGACCCATACAAATAATGCCGCCAAATCTTTAGTGCAAACACCACAACTGCTGGCTCTAAGTCATGGGTTGGGTAGTTCTTCTCATGATTCTTTAGTTGCCTAGAGGCGTAGGCTATCACCTTGCCCTACTGCATCAACACACACCCCAGCCCGACACTTGAAGCATAGCAATACACCACAAATCCCTCGGTACCCTCTGGTAGGGCTAACACTGGTGCTGTTGTTAACCTTGATTTCAATTCTTGGTAACTCTTTTCACAAGAATCAGACCATTGGAATTTAACTACTTTCTGTGTCAATTTTGTCAAATGAGAGGCAAGAGTAGAAAACCCCTCCACAAACCTCCTGTAGTAACCAGCTAATCCCAAGAACCTGCGAATCTCGAATGGAGTGGTAGGTCTAGGCCAATTCTTCACTGCCGCAACCTTCTGAGGGTCAACCATAACTCCTTCCCTAGAAACAACATGACCCAAGAACATGACAGATTCAAGCTAGAATTCACATTTTGAAAATTTTGCATATAATTGATGTTGCTAAAGAGTCTGCAATATTGACTTGAGATGGCGAGCATGGTCCTCCCGACTTTGGGAATATTCTAGAATGTCGTCAATGAACACTGTCACAAAGAAGTCTAGGAAGGGCTTGAAGACTCGATTCACAAGGTCCATGAAAGCTGCTGGGGCATTTGTTAGCCCAAAAGACATTACCATAAATTTGAAGTGCCCATACCGAGTTCTGAAAGTTATTTTTGGAATATCCCGCTCCCATATCTTCAACTGGTGATACCCGGACCGCAAGTCAATATTTGAGAAACATGCAGCGCCTTGCAATTGATCGAACAAGTCATCTATTCTTGGAAAGGGATATTTGTTTTTGATTGTGACTTTGCTAAGTTGCCGGTAGTCAATACACATCCCCAGCGATCCATCCTTCATTCTTACAAATAAGACTAGCGCACCCCATGGCAACACACTTGGCCGTATGAAACCCTTCTCTAACAAATCCTTCAATTGCTCATTTTGTTCTTTCAATTCTGCCGGTGCCATCCTGTAAGGTGGAATCGATATAGTCTGTGTGCATGGCATGACGTCGATCCCAAAATCAATCTCCCTATCTGGTGGAAGCCCAGGGAGCTCATCTGGAAAGATATTCGGAAATTCATTCACAACTAGTACAGAATCAAGGCTAGGTGCCTCGGCATTGGTGTGTGCAACTAGAACTAGATGATAGATACACCCCTTCTTGATCATTTTTGCGGCCTTAAGGTAGTAAATAAACCGACCTCGAGGCACTACATTATCTCCCCTCCATTCAATGATGGGCTCATTAGGAAATTCGAGCCTGATAGTTCTAGTTCTACAATAAAGTTTGGCAAAGCATCAACTGAACAACTAATTAAGCTAATTAATCAAAATCAGTATGGACTTCAATTTTTAAAAGGACCAATGGTTTATATAAAAAACTCATTCAACTGAAACCAATCAATTAAGCTAATTAAACCAGAATTAACACCTAACAATTATACTAATGATTGACTAACTAAAACTAAACAAGGGCTAATTAAACTTGTATTAACACCTAATGAATTGACTGACTTAAACGGAACAAGAGAAAAACAAACAGAATGAAATTAAACTAAGAACTCACATAAACATGCATTAATTGACAGAAATTTTGCAAGTGAATTACTAATTAAACTATTCGGAGACTACAAGCTACACTTAGTTAAAAATATAACAAGAATCGAACTAATCGAAACTAAAAATGGGAGAAATGACTTACAGAATCTCTGACCAGCCAAAACGTCTGAATCCTCCAAGATTCCTGACGTGTAACATCCCTAATCGTGTGTTTTCAAAAGAGAACATATGATTAGGGATTTTACGGTAAACCCAGCGCAGTCCGCGGCCCTTTTTGTGCGGTAGCGCTGGCAGGTGAGCTGAGGGTCCCAGTGCTTTTCTCTAAGTAGAATCCTTGGGCCTCATTTTATCCTTTTCGTAAAAATTTCCTCCTACACTCTAAATTTGACTGTTCATTAAGGCTAATTGTGCACATAGTTGAATTCTCATTAATCCCTCGTAACAACTCTTATTCATTTCATTCATAGTCCAATTTTTGTTTCTTATACTTGCTACCTACTAGTATAGCTTCTTATTTTCTTCGCTTTCTTTTTATTAGTTTAATTGTTAGATTAGATTCTCTATGGTACTTTGAGCAAATAGGGCATGAATTCTTGTTAATTAATTGGGTAGGGACACTTAGGAATCAAATTGTGATAAAAAATTTGACTTAATGGAACTAAAATCCTGACTCAGTTAAATTAGCCCTACGCGGCCGCGCGACATTTGTGTGCGGTCCGCGCGACTCTTTGTGTGTGATGATGCATCCTCTGAGTGCGGCCCGCATGCCATTTGTGTGCGGTCAGCATAAGTCTAGTGCGGCCGCGGTCCAAATCCGTGCAGACAGCGTGAGAGGAGTTCAGAGAAGTAACCTTTTGAGAATTTGACCTAAGCGGACCGCGTACCATTTTAGTGTGGTTCGCGCTGAACGAACACGACCGCTGTCCAAAGCAGTGCAAACCGCATCGGTTAGACAGAGAGGTGAATGTTTGGAGTTTTGAACTGCGCGGACCGCATGCATTCTTGTGCGGTCCGCGACCCTCAGTCTGTGTCACTATGTCTGCATTTTTTTTTTGCTTTCAACTGAACTTTCTAATTCACCTTATGTGCTTCTTCTAAAAAAGTAGTCGTGTATTCTTACAGGTAATGGTTAAAAAACGTGGAGGTAAACAACAATAACGCAGGGGCAAACAAAAATAACCCGGGAGGGGTGAATCCTCCCGAGGGGGGAAAAGCAAGAGAATTTGTGGAAAGCTCACTCCCCAGACCAGGGAAAAAATAAAGAGAACCCGGAAGCTAATTCGAAAGCCGACAGGGCTGCCTCCCATTCCACAAGGAGTGAGTACGCACCTTCCCGGAGTGTGACTTCGGAGTCTGCCCCCACCCACAAGTCTGCATCAATTCCAATCCATGACTCCCCTACTCCTGATCATGAGGATGTTTCCACTTCTAATAGACCAGTGAATGTAGTCTCGAACTCGTCTGATGAGTCCAGAGCAGAAAAAGAGAGCGAGGACCAATACTCCACTTCTCCCATAGCTTCACTATTAGGGAAGAGTGGAGGAAATGCTGAAGGAGGTGAACCACATGTTGGAGGTATAGAGAGGACCAGGAGACTAGAGGTATGGGAAGATAGGTTTGTCAGTGAGGTCACCTTCCACAAATTCCGGGAGTGGTGGCCCAAAAGGAAACTTATTCCGGAGAGGCAGTTCATAGATGCTGATCTTGTCCCTCTCAACCCTCATGTGCAAGCACAATTCTGCACCAGAAAGGGTTGGGAATTCTTCAAAGAGCGAATTGAAATAGCAAACGAGCATACGGTGAAGAAGTTTTACTGTAATGTTCACCATATAGTTCGGGACTCAAAAGCAACAAAAGTGAGGGACAAGATAGTGGTTTTTGATGGGAAGTCGCTGAATGACTTCTTGGGGTTTTAGGAAGAGGATGAGTCATTATATGTTGAAAAGCTGGCACTAAAAGAAGAAGTTTGTCCTTGGTTGGCCGAGCACTTAGCAGGCCCGGGTACAGTCCCCGTTTGGTTGAAAGCACAGGAAAAGATCCATAGGAACACACTGAATTTTGAAGCTAAAGGTTGGTTGACTTTTGTATGTGGTCGACTTGACCCATCCACACATGATCAGACTGTTCCTCTTCCTCGTGCTGTTTTGGTAGCCTCTATCATTGCAGGGTTTCCTCTGAATGTGGGTAACATAATGTCGAGAGTGATTTCTCATGTCGGGTACGAGACAAAAACCAACTACCCCTTCCTGAAAACACTCTCCCTATATTTCAGAGAATTTAAAGTGAAGAAGAAAAGATATGATGTCTCGGTACCTCCAGTGGCCCTCTACTCGTGGAATGATTAGTTGGGTCCAGACAACCCAAATAGAGGCAAAAAGTCTCAGGCTTCTACCTCCTCCGCACCTGGCTAGTCTGAAGAGCCAGTCACTACTGAGCAACCCACTGAGCCTGCTACTGATGAGGCACTGCACCCAGGTCGTTCCTCCACAGCTGGCCCATCTGTCGTAGCTGATCCGGCTATTCCTTCATCAAAGACTCACCAGTTCACTGCCAACCAGCTCACACACTCATTAGCCAGTTCGAACAACTGGACGTCAGCAGCGACATCCAAGTTGTCAACATTGACCACGGCTGTACAGGCACAGGGAGCACCAGTCACTTTTGAGATTCCTTCCTTCATTAAGGATACACTGAAGAAGATCCTAGCAAACCAGGAAAAGATGATGGAGACATAGGATAAGTTAGCCAAAAGTAGTTGGGGACCATAACAAAGCACTAGACAAATTGGCTAAGGAGCATAGGAAGCTGAGGAAGACAAAGGCCTCAAAGGAATCCGTGCAATAAATTAGAGATGATGTGGACAAGCTGCTAGCGGATAAGATGCCACTCGACCTATTATTTGGAGATCCAGCTGGAGAGCCAGCAGCAGTGCAGCCACAGGAGGAGGATCACAGTCCAAGGAAGAAGAGGAAGCTTCCTAGCACAGGGGGAATAGTGATTTAGGTGGCTCCAGTCCAAGTGGTTCAATACAGTATTCTAGATGTCGAGCCCTCCACAGTTACACCAGTCCTAGCAGCACAGCAGCAGTAGGTTGGGGACCAGTCTGAGGTCCCTGCCGGTACAGAGGACTTGGGAGTTACTGAGCAGCACAGGGTGACAGATGAGGCTTGAGGGGCCGCTCTATATCCATTACTGATTTTTGATGCTTTATTTTGATAGTTAGAATTGGGGACAATGCTAGCTTTTATTCTTGAGGGTGTGGCCCTACCGTTTTCATTGATACTCTGGATTATTGTATATATTCTTTTACTTTCAGTACATTCGTAGTTATAGATGGCTTGTATATAATTGTTCATTCTAGATGCTCTTCAACCTCATGTATATATTCATCGCCCCTAGTTGTATATTCTACTACCCTTTTGTACATATTCATTTTGGTTTTCTATTTTCATTAAAAAATTTCGTTTTTGTTTTAGTTGTAAAGTTAGGCTCGTAGTCTCTTTTTGGTTTTGTTTTGGCGTTTGCAATAAGCCTTGGTTTTCTTAATGCCACGGTTCTTTCCAAGGGTAGAATGCTATGTGAACCGGGTGGCTCTTCACAATGATAGATGGCGTGACAACTTTCTTAAGGGTTGAGTCAGTTTTTGATTTTTCTTTTTGATTTTCAAGTTTTTTGTAGTAAAGGGTACCTCAGGAAAAGCTTCACTTGGTCCTAGCACATTTGCCTTCGATCCTATGGTCAAAGACATTATGTTGTGATTAGGATGGTGAAAGTTGTGTCCTTGAGATTCTTGTGTTTACCAAACAATCATCATGTGGTCATGTTGGGCCATTATACGCTTGAATCATATCTAAGGTCGTTGTGGGCCCTCGACTCCATCTTTGGCAATCCTTGAGTGTGTATAGTGAGAATTCGATTTATTGAGCTCAAGTACTGACCCGATGGTCTAAAACTTGGCCCGAATGTTTGCTGAGGCAAAATCATAGGTGGAACTTGATTTGAGAAGTGATTATAGGCTCTCCTTGATCCATAAATGCCAATTTGAACAAATTCATGACCTGCCAATTAAATGATCCCTAGTTCACCCCTTTTGAGCCTTAAACCTTTCTCTTTCATGAACCAAGTTACAATCCTATACCCGTTCTCAATTAGACCTTCTCTTGGCACCCAAATCTTCCCTTGAGTAGTGGCAAATGTCTAAGTTTGGGGGGAGAGACAAGAAAGGAAACAATGTGGTAGAAGGTGCAAAAGCAAAAGAAAAGGAAGGCAATGAAAAAGAGAAAACGACAAAAAAAAAGACAAAAAGAGAATAAGAATCAAAAAGAGAATCAAAGAAAAACAAAAAGAAAAAAAAAGGGTGTGAAAAGTAGCCAAAAGGAAAAAAGGATTTGAATTGCAAAATAAAGAGTGACAATGTGTCTCTCTAACCCATTGAAAGAAGTGAATTACTCAATCGAGTCAAGAAAGTGTGCAAAAATGAATCAAAAGAAGTGCTTACGGGAAGATTGAACCCATTTGAACAAAATCATATCCTACCTTCACCCAAAAGCCTTCACAATGACTCCTCAAAAGCCCTATATGATCTTGAGTTGAAGGAAGCCTACATTAGTGGATACTTACATAAAGGACAAGCAAAAGGTACTTAGAGCCGGACTTAGGGCCTTTTCTTTGTGAGAGATGAGTGATAAATCCATCCACCTCGGTTTGTGTGCAAATACTCTAAAAGGTGAGGTTCACTTAGGGAGAGTTGAGGATGTGTGAGTTTGGGTTCCACAATGACCAAAGTACTTGAGAAAGGTTCCTTGATGATATGTGTCAACTCTTGATGCTCTTGTGTCGCACTTGATCCACAAGTTTTCAAAGTTTTTAATGTGTTAATGATGCATTCGCACTGAGGGCAATTACTAGTCCCAATTGATGCTTGTTGAGGTTACTTTAGGATGAACAGGAATTACTTGGGTGTTTTCCATTGAGGTATAGGTCTCATTTTATTTGCTTGAGGACAAGCGAAGGTTTAAGTTTGGGGAAGTTGATAACTATGATTTCTACATGTTTTATACCCATTATTACCTGAGCTTTGTGCATCAATTGCCGTATATTAGTACCAAAATGCTTACAAATTGCACTTGATTGCAGGTTTGAGCGACAATATGACAAATATCAAAGATCGGCTCAAAAAGGAGTGAAATCTGCCAAGTGTCAAAAGACAACTGAAGTGGGGAACAAGATGACCTGCCCGGACCACCACTGATTTGGTGTGCGGCCGCGCATGAGAGTTCAGAGGCTGGGTTAGTTCAAGTGCACGATGCGCGGTCTGCACTACTTTGCCACGCGGCCACGCAGGATAGTTCAGAGACCAGGCAAATGCAATGTCAAGCCACGCGGTCCGCGATCCTTTCCATACGGTCCGCACTTATGAAGGTTCTGAGACCCAACCATTCAATGTGAAAGCCCACGCGGTCGCATACCAAAGCATTGCGGCCCGCGTGGGTAAAGTTCAGAGAGTGATAATTTTCATGAGTCTTGCTACGTGGCCACATACCATTTCTATGCAGTCCGCGTCCCTTAGCCAATGTGGCCGCGTGACATACTTGTGCGGTCCGCATCCCCCAGTTCCAAAAGCAAGATTTGAAGACCAAGTGCCCTCCGCGGCCGCATGACATTTGTACACGGTCCGCGCCAGACCCTCAGGGGTATTTTTGTCTGGTTTTTCCAGTGTAGTATAAATAGAACATTTTACTTTTTAGGTAAGGGGGTGTTTTTATCAGATAGCAGCTGAGCTCGAGACTTCATAGTTTTAGCCTATTTTGGGCAATTTCTTTCTTGTATTAACGTGGATTCGAGTATATTAACGTTGTAATGAATTATTATGTCAATTTCATCTAATATTTCTTCAATTTTTAATGCTACTATGGCTAGCTAAACCCATTAGCTAGGGTTGTGGCTCGACCCTAGTGTGGGTAATTAATGGGTGTGATTGTTTAGTGCATGAATGGTATTTGGATTAATCTTATGTTTTCATTAAGATTTGGTGGGTTCAAACACTAAGTCTAGCTTAGTGGGTTTTGACTCTTCTTGAGAAAGAGAGTCTATGACCCTAAGATTAATTCCAACAAGGAATTGGGATGGACCCATGAGAATGGTAGTCCCAATTAATTGGTTAAACCTCGAGAGAGTAATTACCCAACTTGAACCATAAGTTGCTTGGGCAAATTGGTCTACCCAATTGGTCTCTCGAGAGTCAATTGGGCAAAATCACTCTCTCTACTGAGAGGTGTGAGTGTGAGTGCAAAAGTGCAACGGTTATAGCATAAGTCCCATATTCATCATTTTTTGCATTAGGAATCTCTACCCGTTAGTTTACCACCTAGGTGCATGCCACGACCAAACTGCCTTTCTCTATATTGCATACAACTTAGAATAAATATCTTAGCATAACTTAACTTTAAACTTGTAGTTGATAAATTGTAGTAGATAATCAAAATAAAAGCCAAAAATGTTAGAAGTGCAATTAGAAGCACAAACGCATTCTTAGTCTATACAAATACGCAACTCCATTCCAAGCTCCCTGTGGAAGATCGACCCTGATACCACTATTCGGGTAAAAATTTAGCGCCCGCTCTTTCTATCATTGTGTAAGGTTGAGTTTGTTGCAATCAACGGTGCAAACCCAAGTCTCTGTATATCAGAGTAATCATTGAAATTAAGAAGCTGAAGACCGACTACCATTGGAGGGAGGCGGTGCCAGTATAAATTCCTTCACGAGGAGAAGACATAACCAAGCTCAAAGATGTTTTCCTTAGTGTAGACACGTATCCTTTCACCTTAGTCCTAGAAGGAGCCTCTTCACCATCCATAGTTCCAGTGATCCTCGATTTCTGCATCCAATATACGGTGACACTTGGAAAAATTTATCCATCATTCTGGCACATTATTTATATGATTAGGTATTTCTGAAGTATGGTTAAAGGAATGCCTTTTACCCTCGACCATCTAATTAGGCTGTATATCCCCAACATTATCGAGGTGCCCTGATTAATCTTAAATGTCGATCCCCGAAGGCCATTTTTGATAGCATCAATTAAGACAAGGATCGAGGGTGGATAAGCCGCTTGGTCTGAGTCAGGATCTCAGACTTGATCCTTTATGAGGGAATGCCATTTCTTGAGAAATGGAATATGAATCATAAGTAAACGCGTTCATTTGATTGGATAACTTTTCGTGACATTGAATTAGCTTTATTCGATGATGCAGTTGTCGAGTGGTACATCGGTGCTATCAACAATCTTTCGGACTGGTTCCAACAACTTAATTCGATGTGCCCATATGCTGAGTGCGTGTGGCGTGATCTGGCTAAGAACCATTCTAAAGACAAAAATCATGTTGAGTTTTTATATTTGTTCATATTTGAGCTCCTTAGAGAAAATACCTTTCTCTGATAATCTTGTCCTTTATGCCTATGCAGGCTTGGAAAGGCCGTCTTTGTAAGGCCCCGTGAAATTTTCACTAAAAAATCTGAAATCTTGTAGTGCCTAGTTAGGAATATATGTAAGAAATTTATAAAATTCTTCGCGGCGAGCATGGCCCCGTGAAATTTTACACTCAAAAACCCGAAATCTCGTAATGGCTAGTTAGGAATTTGTGTTAGAAATTTATAAAATTCATCGCAGCGAGCAAGCACACTGCGATTCAGACCTTTTGGTTTGATATGCACATTAAAAAGTTAAGGAATAATATTTTTCAGAAAGGTGCATTTCTGAGGTCTATTATGCGGCCGAACGCATAGTCGCCACAGAGTGAATCAGTGTGCTGGTTAGTTTTGAAGTCAACTATGCGGCCAATTATGCGATCGTATAATAAATAAGCAGGCCGCATAGTCATCGCATAATATCATTGGAATTTTGTGACCCCAAAATAGGTATGCCGACCGCATCCTTGTCGCATACCCAACCAATTTCCTCCAATTTTGGGGGCCATTCTACAGTCCCTTTTTGTGGGATGCATTTCAACTATGCGATCACTGATCGTGTCGGGGATCCTATTTTCTTCCTTTAGCAACACGACCCCATCCCATTAAAAACAACCCATTAGACCTTTTATGCCATCTTCTTCTCGATTTAGAGTGAGTGCAAGAGCTCTAGAGGGAGAAAGTGATCCCCACTAAGCTTCAACTCAATCGGTGCCCCAAATTCTTAAAGATTGTCAAGTAAAATTACTAGGTCTTCGTCCTAAGAGGTAAGAACTTGTGCCCCTAATCTATGATTTCGAAATTTCTATTAAAATAAGTGATTAACAAATGGGTTCATAGGTATAAGGGTTGATTTTCTGCATGCGTATGTGATAATAGGTTATGGGGAGATTGTGAGTTAAAAGATAATAATTGGTGTGTAAGATGATAACAATCGCTCACAAAAGGGTCCTAACATCACAATGCACACTTGGTTCTTGATAATATACTCAAATGAGCTTGAACCATAATAATTTCTATAATTTTTGGCTTAATTTGTAATTCTCATAAAATATATCGAAGTTTCTAAGAGTACTGTAATTTTGTAAGAATTTAAGTAAAGCCTTATTAATGTATGTATGGCTAAAACCCCCTCTTTTTAGAAATTGGTCTCCGTTGGTGTTCGTGTAAATTTTGTAAGACTAAAGTTGGATTGGTGTACTGATTGATATTTTACATGAGTTGGTATTGCAATTAAATATATGTGAAAGGTGTGCCTCAATGTGATCCATATGCTATTCTTGATAATTTAAGGATGTGCGAAGAATATGAATCATGTGTTGAAATGCCTTGGCCTCAATCAAGATTGAAACTGAGATTGTAATGGCAACTATGTGAAATCATATCTATGCTTACAATTTAAATTGCTCTTGTATGTGTCTATTATCCTAAATTGAAAAGTTAACATTGAAATTGGAAATGATATGAAATGTGGCCTAGTGCCAAGTATGATGTGATAATTCGGGCCCCAAGTGCCAACTAATTGATACATGTGGACTAATGATTAAGATGATATGATTAATGAAAATGGAACAACGTCTTGGATGACGGCCTAGCCGATTGGGCCGTGATTAGATGTCATGCCGCACACATGAGGGTATTGTGCTGAAATTGAATCCGAAAAGTGAAAATGAGATTGTGATAGAGATATATGTCTCAAATGAGGCAATCAAGCCGATCAAATCGTGATTGGATTCCGCAAAAGAAATCAGCGGCACTATGAATTATGAGGAACATTATTAAATGCCCCAACCTAAAGCTATGAAAATTATGTGGAAGTTATGTGATTCTTTTAGTTGATTGTGTGGTGGTAATTTAATAGATTTTTATTGATACTTGTGGTTTCCTTATTATTGCATGATAATTCTTTCTAATGAGATAATGTTTCTTTATGCATACTAGTACTATTCCATGGTACTAACGCCCCTTTTTCCGGGGGCGCTACATATTTCAATGGATGTAGGTCGCTCTATAGCAGACAGTGCTGATTGTAAATAGTAGAGCATCCTCCACTCAGCAATATTGGTGAGCCCTTTTTCTTTTGGGGGGTGATGCAATACATATTTTATTGTAGATTTTCACTTTTGAGGTATAGACGGGGCCTTGTTGCCAGTATTATCATAACAGTCTGTTGTATCTTTAGAGGCTTCGTAAAAGTTTGTGTGGGTTATGTACGGGTGTTGGATGGGTCAATGAACTGTGTTGCAACTCTAAATTATAGTTCTTCTAAATTGTAACCATGTGAAATGTAAGGCCCCATGAAATTCCTACTCGAAAACCCGGGTCCCGTGGTGCCAAGCTGGGATCATGTGTTAGAAATTAGTAAAGACCGCGGGGCGGACCTTTTTGGATTGAATAATGCATTAAAAAGTCAAGAATATGTTTCCAGAAAAAAATGCAAGAAATGCGGTCCATAATGCGGTCGCATAATTGAAATGTGGACCGCATATCTGCCGTAGAGTGAGGCAGAATGTTGGTTAGAACTGAAGTCAGTAATGCGGTCGAAATGCGGTCGCATAATCGAAATGCGGACCGCATAGTCGTCGCATATTTTCCTTAGGCTTGTACGAGGGTCAGTTCTGCGGTGCACTTTGCGACCGCAGAACATGAATGCGGACCGCATTCTTACCGCAAACCGAGTCAGAATGTTTAGTTTTTGAAGAGCATTCTGCGGTCCATTATGCGGACCGCATGTTTACTCTGCGATCGCAAATGCGACCACATACTTGACTCGGGGCTCCAATTTTCTAATTTTATAACCCGACCCCATGTCGATATATTACACCCTACCCTTCATTTTAGACATATTTTCTGATACATTTAGAGAGAGAGAATGGGTCCTAGAGGGAGAAGGAGTTCTTCATCAATATTTCTCCATAATTTCTTGCTTAAACCTTGAAGATTTGTCAAGAAAGGCACCTTGGTCATCTTCCTAAAAGGTAAGGGTCTAAAATCCAAGCTCTTAATTTCCAGATATAACTAGGATA
>MU698524.1:71897-90061 GCA_026770625.1 Nicotiana glauca | reverse complement strand
ATATATATATATATATATATATATATATATATATATATATATATATATATATATATATATATATATATATATATATATATATATATATATATATATTGAGTTCTTTTTGTAACTTGTGAGTAATTTTCAAAAGCTTTTCCTTAGTAAAATTCTGATTTTACTCGCCCGTTAAGGGGTAATTGATTCTGTTCCTTTGATTGGCCTCCTTGAATATTTCAAAAAATAATTTTACACCCTGTATTTAGACTTAATTGCCCAATATATTACCTTACTGCTTCTTTTATGGCAACAACCATATTTTTTACAAGGTTAATTCTCCCTTTCCTTATTTAAAACCTGTTAGCATCTGTTTGAATAAAAATCTCCTAATTGAAGGGGAATCTTATACTAATTTGATTCTGATTTGTATCCATGCCATATTTGTGTTAGACTTGTACTTGTTAACTTATTTCTCTACACGTTTTCAAAACTATAAATACTCTCATCCCTTCTCTTTGAACACACACGAACACAAAACACAACCTGAGTTCACAATTCACTCTCACTTAAACTCTCTCTTTCTGATACTTGCACTGCTGTGGACGTTGTTTACTTTCTTCTGCACTCTTTTGCTTCTCTACTGGTATGTCTTAATTAGTTTACTTGCCTCAACAATAATGTGTTTAATTCTGCCCATTTGTTTCAAGCGTATTGTCGCATGTTTCCCCTTTTCTTTATAGTTCAATATTTAAATTATATATGCAATCAGTTGTTTGTCATGAATTTGATACTTTATGAATCCCCTTACCCTTTACCCTTTTGTATGTGAGCTATGGTTCAGGACATAACAACACTCTAATTTGCTATTTATGATCCTGAACTGGATTCTTTGAATCCCAAACTCAATCAATGCCTATTCCCTTTTCCCCTTTTATGTGTCTGAGCCCTGGACTGGGGTCTGATAATGTCCTAATCACTATCTAAAATTTGGTCTGACCTTCAAAAGGTCTACTCCTAACTTGTTCAACCAAACAAGTGGTTAGGGGTGTGCCAGCCAACTTTGTGGCTATGTATGACCACCACCTGCCATGGCTCCCTAATCCCCCTTTCACTTTGCACTTACTCTTAGCTATAAGTTCTGCCCCTCTCTTGCAAGCCATGCTTTGGGACCCCTGAGCTCCCTCTGAACTTGGATGCATGAGAGCTGGCTTTTCCACACTGCACTATTCTAATTCTAATAGTATCCTGGGTGTAAGCAATGCGTGGAATCCCAGAGATTTATTGGAACTTTGAAACACCTTGGATAAAGAGAAGGCTTCAGAAATCTGGATCCCGGAAGAGGCTCAATCGCATGTTATTAGATATTAAGGTTGAATTAGGCTGCTCAGATCTAGCTGTTAGCTTTTGTTGTAGCTTTTAATTTCCAGATTGATTCATTGGGTTGTAATAATTTTGTATGAAACTCGAGGAGTATAGTAAAAGGGTGTGGGAGGGGTCTTTACTTTTCTTGCATCTAAGGGGTAGAAATCATGTGTTGGAATTTTTATTTTTTTTTATCAAACTAGAAATCCTACGTATTGGGTCTTTAATAATGATTCAATCACATAGAGACCATGCCTATAGGATTTAACACTTAACTTTACAGCAAATCACCTATAAAGCATGTCTATAGGATTTAACATTCATGACATATATAGAGATTATGTCTGTAGGCTCTTGTATTTCTGCATATACAAATGTCATTAGGCAAACCGTTTACAGGCTTAATAACAAAGTTGCATATAGACATCATGTGTATAAGACTCCCATTAATGTCATGAAAGGGTGTTATAATCAGTAAACGTATAGAAAAAATACCTATAGGAAACCTCATCTTTAATATCATCAATCGTTCTTAAGTAGTATTGATTGTTGGAACTCGTGCCTTTACTAAGACAGGTAATTTTCTACTTCTGAAACCCGCTAAAATTGGTAAACCTTTTCCTATAACCAATCTGCACTCCCCCTAAACACGTAAACCTTTTAATCAGTCTATATTTTCTGAAACAACTGGTAACTCTTTTCTAAAATCGGTTTGTATCTTTTCTCTTTATTTTAATTGATAACTCTTTTTTCTGAAATCAACTTGTATTTGTTTCTGAAACTACTAGTAAGTCTTTGCATATTTTTCCTGAAATTAATAGATCCTACTCCTAGGTTTTTATTTTAACTTATAAACAAAAGGATGGCTAATTAATGAATTGGGTCAGTCCTGACAACTGTATCCGAGTTGCCTAATGCAGACTTTCTGTTTAAATACATGTGTTGAACCAGTTCGCTCGCTGCTTAATTTAAATCTAAGACCAAATCAGTATTTGTCAAGGCATGCTAAGCTAAATGGTTGTTTGACTTTTGGGGTTAATTTGAGTGTTGTATGCTTGTTTGTTCTCCACTTTCACTTGATACTTTTTTGAATGTCGAGCTAGAATTTTATCCTTTAAACTCCACAAAGGCCCCCATCTCTTTCTTCCCCTTTAGGATTGGAAGTCTTAATACCCCAGGACTAATAAGATTGGGACGGGTAGTAGGATGAGATAAGTAAACGATACCGTTCCGCACTTTAATAAATTAACGGGGTGGGAAAGGTAGACATGGAGATGATGATTACACGATAACACTCCGCGTACAACTGAGTACCAGTGCTGTGCAAATGATCCATGTAATGTATAACACTAGTGGATCTTGAGGGGTGCCTAACACCTTCCACTTGAGATAATTTCAAGCCCATACCCAAAGCTCTGGTCTGCATCTTTAATTCTTCTAAAAGTGTCCTAATGCACTATAATCATTATGTGGGGACTCTCCAAACTCTCAAAAAGAACCCCAATACCCAAAGTGCAAAAAGAGTTGTCTTCCCGAATGTCGTGAACCTAATTCCGCTTTAGGAAAAAAGCGGGCGTCGACAGCATGGCGACCCTGCTGGGGAACTTCTTTAGGCTTTTACCTTTGCATGCTATACGTGACTTTATTGCTTTCTTTTATTTCTTTTGTTTAGTGTCTTTATTTGAAACTAACTTGTTTCTTTTGTTTCTTTTTCTTTAATTACTTTCATTTATCGCATTTCCATCAATACTGTTGTAATTTCTGAGATTTCATTCCTGACTTTAGTTTATGAACGTGAAAATACATGTCAACATGTTTCATTCTTGTAAATTGCATTTTTTTAGCATTATATTCCACTCGTGCCAAAAAAATACTACAGCAACACTTATAACGAGTAGTTGCGCACTTCCAATACTGTCACCCCCAAAAATTTGGCAAAGTTATATTTGCGGTAAAACCAGTCGATCAACGATGTAGTCGACGGTTCCGTGCCTTTCCGTCTTGAGTAGTGCGCTCAAGGGTACCAGTCTAGCACTTCAAAATATAAACCTTATTCCATTGAAATCATACCTGCATCATGGTCAAACCTAGCCGAGTCAGTTATGTTGTCCACATAATGACTTATTAAGATAGCCTTGTCCAAAGTCCACCGGGTTTCCTTGAAACCTAAACGGACGCCTCCATGTTCTGTGCATTTATTTGGAGAACTTAAGTGCTTGCTATGCTAATTATTAATTTAAATACTCGAGTCCGGTGGGGGTAAGGGCCTAACACTCTGTTTTGCAGAAAATGAGGCATGAGATACCTAGATTTAGCATGGAAACCAACATTCATCCAAGGCTGCTGAATTGGTGGAGCGATATCCATTCTAGTGATCAAACACTCGTCCGCAAGTACTTAGGGAATCTGCCTTCTCTCCTACAGATTCAGCCTAACAACAGAATCATAGAGGCTGCAACAATGTTCTAGGATAGTGACAAATCTGTGTTCTGCTTTGGTGATCCTGAAATGACTCCTTTACTTGAAGAGATAGGGGGTTTAGCTAGAATTCCTTGGGAGACTTCGGGTTTGCTTATGAGTGAAAATCGCAAAGGAAGGGGTTTCCTTAAAATGATGGGGTTGAAGAAAAACCCAGACTTAACCTGTTTGAAAGACTCCTACATCCCATTTGACCATCTATACCAAAGGTACGACCGTAGCAAGTCATACCGCACCTATTCAGATGAATTTGCTATCACCTCATTGGGACATGTCCATAGAAGGGTCTTTGTTTTCATGTTTTACTTTTTGGGGATGATCGTGTTCCCTATGAAGAAGGCTAGGATCCACACCAGACTAGCCATGGTAACCAAAAGTTTGATCGAGGGGATTGGTGGGCAAACTTTTAGCATAGTGCTCATGATCGTCGCCGAGATATACCGCGCCTTGAACAAGTGTCTAAAACAAAGCAGTCATTTTAATGGTTGCAACTTATTGCTTCAGCTTTGGCTCATGGAACACCTCCAGAAATGAGAATACCGACAGGAGATCCAACGCAGAGATTGGGATGATCAGATTGCCTTCCACCAGCCGAGGCGTATGAATTATATTCCAAAGATGTTCGCTCAGCCAGAGGACACCTGAGGGTGGGGAGAATTGTTCGAAAACCTGAAAGAAGACCAGGTGCAATGGATATTTGAGTGGTTCCCTACAAATGAATTCATTGTCCGATCTCGAGATGCACCATTTCTCATACTGATTGGTTTGAGAGGGACTGATCCTTACATTCCTCTCCGAGCCATGAGGCAAGCTGGAAGAAGACAAATCATACCAAGGGTTGATAAAACAAGCCACCTCATGGATGATTTCCAGGACGATAATAGCCCTCACAGGTGACAAGATCAATAATTGTGGCATTGCAAAATAGTTTTGGGGAAGGAATCCGTCGGGCCAGACAGTTACCATGCCGGTTGTGTTCCGTATTATTCAGGTTGGTTAGAAGACAATAACATAAGTCAGCGGAGATTCGTTCGAGGTCACAGAATTATTGAGGAGCATGCTAAGTATAATCAACTGCGCAAGAGAATTCAAGAGTGTGAAAGTGAGCATCGGGAAATACAAGAAGCCCATCAGAAATTGATCGACGAGTAGAAAGAAATGGCCATCAGCGCCAACAATCGGTTAGGGTATTTGGAGCGGGGTCTAGTATAGTTGGAAGGAAAGTTCATCAAAAGGATCGGCTGAAGGAAATGCAGGCGGACATCTAGCCCGAGCTTAATTGCTGCTAGGACTACGCAAATTGGTGGAGCTGTTCGGGGGAGATAAGGATGCCAAATCTGGGGAAGTTCCCTCTGGGACCAAGTAGCCAGGAGTCCTTTATTTTGCCTTAATGATGTAATAAGACCAATGGCCACTAGTGACATTCACTTTCTGTTATTTAGAGTCATTTTGGATTCGTCTTATTTTTACCAATAAAATGAGGCATTTAGCATTATAAGTTCTCCAAAACTATTTGTCGCTAGGCCTAGCTCGGGCACGACGAGGCACCAAAACTAGGACGCGATTTATATTTTTCCGCACAACGTGTTTATATATTGAAATATTTTTTCTCAGAACCTGCACTAACTTGTTACCTTTTTATTTTTCTTTTATTTTTTATTCCCCTCCCCAAAGGTTAGTTCGTGTATTCTGGCACCATCAACATATTCCACGAGATCCAAGGGCCCTCCACCAACTCCTCCTCTGAGTCCTGCCGGAATAAGAACAAAGGAAAAATGGGAAATACAAGCGCCAGAAAAGATAATGAGATTCCTCAAGGTACCCCGGTTGCTAAGGAAACTACTGCACAACTGGAACAAAAGCTGTAGAAATTCCGAGAAGAACTGGATCAGGTTCGGAATTTGGCGAACCTATCATTTTCCTCCACCGCTCCTGACATCAACACCCAAAATCCCGCACATCCACAAAACACCCATCAACTACTGATACAACCCACTCGTACCTGCAACACATGCCACACTCCAAATAACACCCCACTACTCATTCCCGAGCCACTGAGCACCACAAATGACCATCTCCACAACACTCCTATCTACGTGGATACTGTACCCCACTACGGCCCAACCCATCTCAAATTTACCTGAGTGTGATGACAAGGACTCCATCATCAGGAACTGAGCGGCAGAGCTCAAGAAATTAACCAGTCGAGTTCAGGGCATGGAAGGTAACAAAGGCATTGAAGGATTGAATTACGCGGACTTGTGCATTCAACTAGATGTTGAACTTCCAGAGGGGTACAAACCTCCTTCTAAATGTTTAATGGAGCAGGAGATCCCAGAGTCCACGTAACGACCTATTGCGATAAGCTATCAGGGGTCGGAAGAGATGAGAGGATCCATATGAAGCTCTTCTTGAGGAGCTTAAATGGAGATGCACTATCCTAGTACATCAGTCAAGACCCCAAGAAATGGATGATTTGGGTAGGTATGGAATCTGACTTCATGGATAGATTCTGGTTTAATACAGAGAACACACCAGATGTATTCTACATACAGAATTTGAAAAAGAAACCCACCGAAACATTCGGCGAGTATGCTACACGTTGGAGCTCAGAAGCTACAAAGGTTAGGCCGACCCTAAAAGAAGAGCAAATGAATAGATTCTTCGTCCGGGCTCAGGATCCCCAATATTAAGAGAGGTTGATGTTGTTAGAGGGTCAAAATTTCTCTGAGATCATCAAACTTGGAGAAAGAATCGAAGAGGGCATCAAGAATGGTATGGTTACAAATCTTGAAGCTTTACAAGCCACCAATGAGGGTTTACAAACTAGTGGCGCGACCAAGAAGAAAGATGTAAATACCGTGATGGTTGAATATGGAGACAAATAACCACCAAAATACCACACTTCCCATCACCTCCACTTACATATCAGCCTATCCCAAGTTACCAAGCACCCGCACCCTCCTATCCACCTCCCGTTTACCAGTCCTCCCCACCTCTCACATATCAATATACCTCACCCATATACTCACAACCAACACCTTTTTACCAAGCTTATAACACTCAACTCTCTCACTATCAATTACCACCCACCCGTCAAAAGTTTTCGAGACCCAAACTAAATTTTGACCGTAAACCTCCCAGATAATACACAGCCATCGCAGGACCAATTGATGAGTTATATATAAGACTTAAAGCTGCTGTTTACGTCACTCCTATCCTAGCCAAAGCTCCAGAAAAATTCCTCCTAGTAGGTCAGCCCCAACAAGACCTGTGCGTATCACTCCGGCATGAAGGGAGACACCCTTGACGAGTGCCGTTCATTAAAAGATAAGATTCAGACCCTGATCGACAATAAGGTCATTGTAGCAAAGGATCCCACTCCTAATGTTCGTAAGAATGCCCTGCCTGACCTCAAAGGTGGAGACATTCATATGATCGAGATCGAGGATGATTGGGACCCCAAAGGGTCAATAGGTTTGATTGCTGAAGGGGATGAACCAAAGAAGCCGGTGGTTACCCTTAACCCAATTGTTGTGTAGAATCAACCATCCATGGACGACAAAGTAAATATGTCTATACCTCTTGAATTTGAAGTGCCTCCTTCTGCGAAGGCGTCCGGGCCAATCGAAGTTGAATTTGGGGTTCCAAAGGCACCTACACCCTTTAAAGTTGTTGTGCTACCACCAAGGGTGCCTATTCCGATGGCAATACTGACATAACACCATTCCACTCAAATGCCATACCATGGGATTACACGGCCGAAGCTAGGAGGAAAGGAAAGACAAAGACAGTAGAAATGATTGCTGCACAAGGAATGACTAGAACAGGGAGGGTTTACACCCAGAGCACCTGGCCGAATCCAGCAAGCAGGCCCCGGGACGTCCCATTGAGACAGGACCCGATGATCTTTAGAGGAAAACACAGGCCAAGGAGTACTCAGTCGCTGAACAGCTGAACAAAACACCAACACATATATCTATCTTGGCTCTTCCGCAGAGTTCAGACGCTCACAAGAATGCCTTAATAAAGATACTGAACGAAGCCTATGTGCCCAGCAATATAACCGGGGGTGAGATAGAGAATATTATGGAGAAAGTGCTGGAGAGCCACAAAATAACCTTCCATGAAGATGAATTGCCGCCAGAAGGTTTGGGCCACAATAAAGCACTACACATCACCATGTAGTGCGAAGATTATTTCATAACCAGGGTTCTGATCGATAGGGGATCGAGACTTAACATCAGGCTGTAAAGTTCGAATGGAATCATCAAGAACTGATCATTCATGGCGATGGTAGTAACCCCATATATAGTCGCCAGACTATCACAACGATCGAGGGTAGAAGGAGAATGGGCGGAGAGACATACCACCGCATCGAAAGGGTCAACACCGTATACAAAGATAAATGGTGGGACAACAAGATCGAAAGTATCCTGAATTGGTATGGGTACGAGCCTGGAAAGTAACTCGGTAAGAATCTCCAGGGGATCACTAAACCCATCAACCTAAAGAAGCATGGCACTATATTTGGCTTAGGGTACGGTTATACTTGGGAAGAATTCCGGAGCTGGTCGCCACCATGGCGTGGTCCCTACTATCCATTGGAGCTTCCGATACCCAGCCTTGAGCAAACCTTCGAACCGGCAGATACTATATATGGGTCAGAAGAAGATGAGGCGTTGGCAGCCATAAAGAATATGTTCCTGGAGGATGATGACATGGACTGCTGTGTTCTTTTCAAGGAGGAAAGGGAGGAAGGCCCTTCCATACAAGCTGTGAATAGAGGAGACTGCCTCAGCAATTTGTCAATTAGGACCGTCAGGGCCCGAAAGGCTTCGGTGGAGCAAGGCTAAATAATAGCAGCATGCATCTCATTTTATTTTTTTACTTGATGATTTTCTTTCCGCATTGTCTTTAATTTTGAAAAGAGCTCCGATGCTCCAAAAATTATTAATTTAATCAAAGCATTTCCATTTATCACATATCTCACTCTTATTATTTTCTCTATAATTTACTATATTTTCACACAGTATTACTATTACTTACCTAGATGATGAACCAATGACTGTGACTTGCAACGAAACAACGCAACAAATAGACTCAGAAGGAGATGAAGTACCTGAAGAGGTCATTAGAGAGGTTGAGAATTTTAAGAATAGACCTAAGTCCAACCTAGAAGAAACTGAGGTCATTAATTTGGGAGATACAGAGAACGTCAAAGAAACTCGCATTAGAGTTCATTTGTCTCCATCGGAAAAGAGAAAGTATACAGAATTTTTAAAAGAATACGAGGACATATTCGCCTGGTCGTATGATGATAAAACTGGTCTCAGCACGGCCATTGTAGCTCACAAACTTCCAACAGATCCAGCCTGTCCGCCGGTAAAGCAGAAGCTCAAGAAATTCAAGCCCGACATGAGTTTAAAAATCAAAGAAGAGGTTATTAAGAAAGTCAAAGCTAATGTTCTCAAGGTGGTAGAATATTCAACATGGTTAGCCAACATCGTGCCAGTACCAAACAAGGACAGGAAGGTTAGAATCTATGTCGACTACCGGGATCTCAATCGGGCCAGTCGCAAAGATGACTTCCCCTTACAAAACATATACATTCTTATCGACAACTGCGCCAAGCATGAGTTGCAGTCTTTTGTTGATTGTTTCACTAGGTATCATCAGATATGGATGGATGAGGAAGATGCAGAGGAAACGGCTTTCATCACACCGTGGGGGATGTATTGTTACAAAATAATGCCATATGGGTTGAAGATTGCTGGTGCCACCTACATGAGAGGCATGACTACTATCTTTCATGACATGATACACATGGAGATTGAGGTATATGTGGACGACATCATCAAATCCAAGAAATCCACTTATCATATGGAACACCTGAGAAAGTCCTTCAACAAACTGAGTAGGTATAACCTGAAACTGAACCCCACCAAGTGTGCATTCGGGGTTCCTACCGGAAAACTACTGGGTTTCATCGTGAGCCGTCGAGGGATAGAATTGGAACAATCAAAGGTCAAAGTCATTCAAGAATTGCCACCGCCAAAGAACAAGAAGGACGTGATGAGTTTCTTGGGGAGACTCAACTATATCAGTCAGTTCATAGCTCGGTCCACAGTCATTTGTGAACCCATCTTTAAAATGCTAAAAAAGACGCTACAACTAGATGGAACAAAAATTATCCGAAAGCCTTTGACATAATCATGGAATACCTGTCAAACGCCGCCAGTCTTGGTTCCTCTCGAGCTAGGAAGACATCTATTTCTTTACCTTGCGGTATTCGATGGAGAATTCGGTTGTGTCATGGGACAACACGATAAAACGAGGAGAAAGGAGCAATCCATCTAATATCTCAGCAAGAAGTTCACCCCATACGAGGCCTGGTATTCTCTATTAGAGCGCACCTAATGTGCTCTGACTTGGGTGGCTCAGAAATTGAGGCATTATTTCTGTGCCTACACTACTTATCTCATATCTAGGATAGACCCGCTGAAGTATATTTTCCAGAAGCCCATGACCACTGGCAAGCTCTCCAAGTGGCAAATCTTGTTGAGTGAGTTCGACATTGTTTACGTGACTCAGAAAGCAGTCAAGGGTCAAACCATAGCGGATCACCTTGCCAAGAATCCCATTGAAGGAGGATACGAACCACTGAAAATGTATTTTCCTGACGAAGAAGTGTCCTTCTTAGGAGAAGATATTGCAGAATCTTACGATGGTTGGAGGTTGTTTTTCGACGGAGCCGCAAATTTCAAAGGAGTTGCCATAGGGGCAGTCCTAGTATCAGAAACCGGCCAGCATTACCCGGTATCCGCCAAGCTCAGGTTCCCTTTCCCAAACAACATGGCTGAATACGAGACTTGCATCCTAGGACTCAAGATGGCCATTGACATGAACATTCAAGAGTTTCTAGTGATCGGGGACTCAGACCTGCACATACATCAAGTTCGAGAAGAATGGGCAACCAAAAACTCCAAGATACTTTACTATTTGCATCACATACAGGAGTTAAGGAAAAGATTCATAAAGACGGAATTTCAGCATATCCCTAGGGTTCAGAACGAGTTCGTTGACGCATTAGCCACTTTATCACCCATGATCCAGCATCTAGACATAAATTTCATTGATCCCATCCCAGTAAGGATTTATGATCAGCTATCTTATTGTGCTCACGTTGAGGAAAAAGCAGATGGAAAACCATGGTTCCACGACATCAAAAAGTGCTTGACCAAAGGGGAATACCTAGAACTTGCCAACGCTACTCAAAAACGCACACTTCGAAGATTATCCATCAACTTCTTTCACAGTGGGTGAATCCTGCATAGGAGGACTCCCGATTTGGGTCTATTAAGGTATGTCAAAGGAAAAGAAGCAACTGGACTATTGGATGAAGTGCACGCAGGGCCATGCGGGCTGCACAAGAATGGTTTTATCTTAGATAAGAAGAAACTCCGAGCAGTGTATTTCTGGATGACTATGGAAACAGACTGTATCCAGTACATTTGCAAATGCCATCGTTAGAGTGGATCTTTAGAGCTATTGCATTTTCAGTTTCTGCTTCTCGCATGATCTTTTGGATTATTTGCACTAAGTACTTGACCTTTTCCTCTACTTGCACGTTTTAATTTTGACAAAAATTGCTCCTTTAAAATTCGGCAGTTCTTTTAACACTTTGTGCTTTTTGTACTTGTTTATTTACATTTACATCTTAAGTCACAATTATAGCATGGCGGGGAACCACACTAGTGGATCTTGAGGGGTGCCTAACACCATCCCCTCAAGATAATTTCAAGCCCTTACCCAAGCTCTGGTATGCATCTTTAATTCTTCTAAAAGTGTCCTAATTCACTATAATCATTAGGTGCCGACTCTCCAAACTCTCAGAAAAAACACCCAATTCCCAAAGTGGGAAAATGTAACGAACTGACCGATCGTTTTGGGTACTAGCGATCCGTTCAGCAATCGGAGGCCATGGCCAGCTTCATTTCAGGTATTATGACTTGTACGCATGGTCGGAATTCAATTTCGAGAAGTCCAGAGTTGACTTGGGAAGAGAATTCTCATTTCGAAAGCTTAAAGTTGAAATAATGAACTAGGATTTGAATTTCAAGTAAACGACCTCGGAATCGAGATCTGAAGGTTCCAGCTGGTTCGTATGATGATTTAGGACTTGGGCGTATGCCCGGAGTGGTTTTTGGATAACCCCGGAGCGTTTTGACGCCTATTGTGGAAGTTAGTATTTTAGAAGAAATTTCATATGTTTGGTTTGAAGTGCATATCGGTGTTATCAACGTCTGTTTTGAATTTTGAGACTGTGAATAGCTCGTATAGTGATTCTGGAATTGGGGGTGCAATCGGAAGTTAATTCGGAGGTCCGTAGGCCATTTTGAAGCCATTTGGCTAAAGATAGAAAGTTGAAGGTTTTTGGATAGTTTGACCAGAGGGTTGACTTTTTGATATCGAGGTCGAAATCAAATTCCAGATGTTGGTATAGGTACGTAGTGTCAAATATGACTTGCGTGCAAAATTTGAAGTCAATCGGATGTGATTTGATAGGTTTAAACATCGAAAGTAGAAGTCGGAAAGTTCAAAGTTCATAAAGTTTGGATTGGAGTTCGATCGATGATTTTATCATTGCTTGATATGATTTGAGGCCTCGAGCAGGTCCGTGATGTGTTTTGGGATTGGTTGGTATGATTGGTTGAAGTCCCAGGGGCCTCGGATGGGTGCCAGGTGGTTAACGGTTCAAAAATTTGATTTTGGAAGAGCTGAGTTTGCTGGTATCTGGTATTTCTGCTTCTACCGAAATGGGACCACAGAAGTGGCCCCGCAGAAGCGAAGAAGAAACCATAGAAGCGGACGAGGGCGGGGGCAGGAAAGACCGCAGAAGCTGTCTTTGATCCGCTGATGCGGAACCGCATAAGCGGTGGGGCTGACGCTGAAGGGGAAAGCCTGGGGTCGTTTGGAGCCGCAGAAGCGACAAGCGGTCCGCAGAAGCGGGACAGCGGAAGCGAGAAAGGAATTGCAGAAGCGAAAATGCCTGAAGGCAGAGGGTCATTTTAAAGGTCGGATTTGGTTCATTTCTCTCATTTTCTTCACTTCATTTGGCGATTTTGGAGGGTTCAAAGGAGGGTCTTCATCAACAACGTTAAGGTATGTTATCCCTACCTATTATGAGCTAAATACATTGTTTATGTATGAGATTAAGCATGGAAATTCATATAAAAATTGAGGTTTTGGTTGAAAACCTAGAAGATTATAACCTTGGGTTTTAGCCAAGATTTTGAGTATGGAATTAGGAGAAAATTATATATTTGAGTTTCTAAGGTCATGGGTAACCTTTATCTTCGAAAAATTTCGGATTCCGGGCATGTGCGCCCGAGTTCGTTAGGGGTTAGGAATTGTTATGACTTGAGTTGTAAGGTATAGTTAAGCATATATTAATGGATTTGTATGATCTTTGGCTAGTTTTGGTGCGTTGTGCGTTGGTTCAAGCCTTCGGAAGGATGTAGAATGCCGGTGGCAGGTCTTCAGAGCGAGGTGAGTCTCCTTTCTAATCTTGTGAGGGGGAATTTACCCCATAGGTGAGTTAAATCGGTTATGTGCTCCTATTTGCGGGGTCTACGTACACATGAGGTCACGAGAGTCCAGCTACTATTATGCTATTGTCCGGGTAGTTAGGACCCATCAGCATGTTATACTTGAATTAATTATGAACCCATCGATGACTTCGATTGTTAAATCACCTTTGATTAGTAAACGAATTTAAAAAGAGATTAAACATCATTTTTTTCCAGAACTTGTTAAATAGAGAATTGGCTTATTTGGATAATTATTCCTCGATAAAATACTAACTGGCTATTTGAGCATGTATCTTATGTGTACCGCGTCGCATGGATGAATCGCGAGTGGAGCAATAGATCATATTAAATTAATAATTGGATTTTCTAAAAGACTTAAGCTTTGTTTTTCTCCAAATTAATAAAGAGAATTGACCTTTCCTGGATATTTTCTCCACGTTAACTTCCTGACTGTTTATCTGTCTGTGTGTTTATTTTGGAACGGGCCGAACGCCTCGACAGATTAATAGATGCATCTATAGGCGCGCCATCCACCCTCGGCAAGTGCACATTTACTTATGTTGGATCGGGTCATCGCCTCGGTATGATTTGCGTATGCTTATATTGCTGCCTGGATTTATTTAAGCTGTTACATGCCTCACTATGGCTCGAGATCATATTGTTAATAATGAAAAGAAACCTTGGAAATTTCCTATGAAGGAATTAAGTATTTACTTGTTTCCTCTATTTGGATAAAAATAATGTTGGATAATAAATCCACTGTTGATATGTATACTAAGAATAAATAACCGTTGGACCATTAGNTGCACAGGTACATGATACTTTAGCGGCCTACTGGGTGCAGCAGCACGGACAAATTTGGGAACAAGGTGAGTTGCAGTATGCGACGCGCCCGCAGCTCTTTAAAGTCCCTTCTAGTAACTGTATTTCTTTCATGTCCATTATATTCCAGACGAATGTTGTGTTGTACTTTATGTCTTTATCAGTAGTTGCTCATGCAGTTGTGACACCGGTTTTCTGGGATAGTTTCAGTAAAGTTTTGTACTAATTGGTATTATTTAAGTTTGAATTCAAGAAAGGATCTTATTTTTATGTGAAACATAAGGAAAAACCTAAGATTTTCAAAAGTATTAAAAGAGGAATTAATTAATGAGTTAGTTGGCTGGCCTGACAGAGGTGTCCAGCGCCACCACGACCCTTAGTGGATTTTGGGTCGTGACAGAAAATAGTTGTCTTCCCGAATGTCGCGAATACGATTCCACTTTAGGAAAAAAGGGGGCGTCGACAGCATGGCGACTCTGCTGGGGAACTTCTTTAGGCTTTTACCATTGCATGCTATGCGTGACTTTATTTCTTTCTTTTATTTCTTTTGTTTAATGTCTTTATTTGAAACTAACCAGTTTCTTTTGTTTCTATTACTTTAGTTACTTTCATTTATTGCTTTTCCATCAATACTGTTGTAATTTCTGAGCAATCATTACTAACTTTATTGTATGAACATGAAAATACATGTCAACATGTTTCATTCTTGTAAATTGCATTTTTTCAGCATCATATTCCACTCGTGCCAAAAAATACTATAGCAACACTTATAATGAGTAGTTGCGCACTTCCAATACTATCACCCCCTAATATTTGGCAAAGAGATATTTGCGGTAAAACCAGTCGATCAACGGTGTAGTCGACGGTTCCGTGCCTTTCCCTCTTGACTTGTCCGCTCAAGTGTACCAGTCTAGCACTTCAAAATAGAAACCTTATTCCATTTAAATCGTACATGCATCATGGTCAAACCTAGTCGAGTCAGTTATGTTGTCCACATAATGACTCATCTAGATAGCCTTGTCCAAAGTCCACCGGGTTTCCTTGAAATCGAAACGGATGCCTCCATGTTCTGTGCATTTATTTGTTGAACTTAAGTTCTTGCTATGCTAATTATTTATTTAAATAGTCGAGTCCGGTGGGGGTACGTGCCTAACACTCTATTTTACAGAAAATGAGGCATGAGATCCACAGATTTGACATGGCAATCAACATTCATCCAAGGTTGTTGAATTGGTGGAGCGATCTCTATTCTAGTGATCAAACACTCGTCTGCAAGTACTTAGGGAATCTGCCTTCTCTCGTAGAGATTCAGCCTAACAACAGAATCATAGAGGCTGCAACATTGTTCTGGGATAGTGACTAATCTGTGTTCCGCTTTGGTGATCTTGAAATGACTCCTTTACTTGAAGAGATAGGGGGTTTAACTGAAATTCCTTGGGAGACTATGGGTTTGCTTATGCCCGAAAATTGCAAAGGAAGGGGTTTCCTTAAAATGACGGGGTTGAAGAAAAACCCAGACTTAACCTGTTTGAAAGACTCCTACATCCTATTTGAATATCTATACGAAAGGTACGACCATAGCAAGTCAGACCGCACCTATTCAGACAAATTTGCTATCACCTCATTAGGGCATGTCCAAAGAAGGGTCTTTGTTTTAAGGTTTTTCTTTTTGGGGATGATCGTGTTCCCTATGAAGAAGGATATGATCCACACCAGACTAGCCATGGTAACCAAAACATTGATGGAAGCAATTGGTGGGCAATCTTTCAGCATAGTGCCCATGATCATCGCCGAGATATACCGCACCTTGAACAAGTGTCAACAACAAATCAGCCATTTTGAGGGTTGCAACTTATTGCTTCAGCTTTGGCTCATGGAACACCTCCAGAAAGGAGAATACCGACAGGAGATCCTACGCAGAGATTGGGATGATCATATTGCCTTCAACTAGTCGAGGCATATGAATTATATGCCAAAGATGTTCGCTCAGCCAGAGGATGCCAGAGGGTGGGTAGAATTGTTCGAAAACCTGAAAGAAGACCAGGTGCAATGGATATTTTAGTGGCTCCTTACAGATGAATTCATTGTCCGATCTCGAGATGCACCATTTCTCTTACTGATTGGTTTGAGAGGGACTTATCCTTACATTCCTCTTCGAGCCATGAGGCAGGCTGGAAGAAGACAAATCATACCAAGGGTTGATAAAACAAGCCACATCAGGGCTGATTTCCAGGATGATGATATCCCTCGCAGGTGCCAAGCTCAGCATTTGTGGCATTGCAAAATCGTTTTAGGGAAGGAATCCATCGAGTTAGACAGGTACGACGCTAGTTGTGTACCGTATTATTCGGGTTGGTTAGAAGACAATAACATGGGTCAGCCGAGATTCGTTCGAGGTCAAAGAATTATTGACGAGCATTCTGAGTATAATCAACTGCGCAAGAGAATTCGAGAGCGTGAAAGTGATCATCAAGAAATACAAGAAGCCCATCCGAAATTGATCGAGGAGTGCAAAGAAATGGCTGTCAGCGCCAACAATCGGTTAGGGTATTTGGATCGGGGTCTAGTAGAGCTGGAAGGAAAGTTCATCAAAAGGATCGAAGACTGCCAAAACGCTGAAGGAAATGCAGGCGGACATCTGGACTGAGCTTACTTACTACTACGACTACGCGAATTGGTGGAGCTGTTCGGGGGAGACAAGGATGCCAAATTTGGGGAAGGCCCCTCCGGCACCAAGTAGTCAGGAGTCCTTTATTTTGCCTTAATGATGTAATAAGACCAATGGCCACTAGTGACATTTACTTTTTGTTATTTAGAGTCGTTTTGGATTCGTCTTATTTTTATCAATAAAATGAGGCATTTAGCATTATAAGTTCTCTGAAACTATTTGTCGCTAGGCCTACCTCGGGCATAACGAGGCAACAAAACTAGGACGCAATTTAAATGTTTTCGCATAACGTATTTAAATATTGCAATATTTTTTCTAAGAACCCGCACTAACTTGTTACCTTTTTATTTTTCTTTTATTTTTTATTCCCCTTCCCAAAGGTCAGTTCGTGCATTCTAGCACTATCAGCATACTACACAAGATCCAAGGGCCCTCCACCTCCTCCTCCACTGCGTCCTATCCGGAACAAGAACAAAGGCAAAATGGGAGATACAAGCTCTAGAAAGGAGATTGAGATTCCTCAGGGTACCCCTGTTGCTAAGGAAACTACTGCACAACTGGAACAAAAGCTGTTAAAATTCTGAGAAGAACTGGATCAGGTTCGGAATTTGGCGAACCTATCATTTTCCCTCACCGCTCCTGACGTCAACACCCAAAATCCCGCATCTCCACAAAACACCCCGCAACCACAGATACAACCCACTCATACCTGAAACACATGCCACACTCCAAATAACACCCCACTACTAATTCCCGAGCCACTGAACACCAAAAATGACCATCTCCACAACACTCTTATTTACGTGGATACTGTACCCCACTACGCCCAACCCATCTTAAATGCACCTGAGTCTGATGACAAGGACTCCTTCATCAGGAACTTAGCGGTAGAGCTCAAGAAATTAACCAATAAAGTTCAGGGCGTGGAAGTTAACAAAGGCATTGAAGGATTGAATTACCAGGACTTGTGCATTCAACTAGATGTTGAACTTCCGGATGGGTACAAACCTCCTTCGAAATATTTGATGGAGCAAGAGATCCCAATGTCCACCTGAGGACCTAGTGCGATAAGTTGTGGGGGTTGGAAGAGATGAGAAGATCCGTATGAAGCTCTTTATAAGGAGCTTAAAGGGAGATGGACTATCCTGGTACATCAGTTATCACACCCCAAATTTGAGGGACATGATCGGCGCTCGACCGGATAGCCCCAATCAAGCGGACCTGGGTGCCTTTACTAACCCACGTGTTACCCCTGTAGTATT
>MU698524.1:0-47099 GCA_026770625.1 Nicotiana glauca | reverse complement strand
ATATATATATATATATATATATATAGAGAGAGAGAGAGAGAGAGAGAGAGTTCTTTCTGTAACTTGTGAGAAATTTTCAAAAACTTTTCCTTAGTAAAATTCTGATTTTACTCGCCCGTTAAGGGGTAATTGATTCTTTTCCTTTGATTGGCCTCCTTGAATCTTTCGAAAAATAATTTTACGCCCTGTATTTAGACATAATTGCCCATTATATTACCTTAGTTCTTCTTTTATGGGAACAACCATTCTATTTACAAGGTTCATTCTCTGTTCCTTATTTAAAACATGTTAGCATCCGTTTGAATAAAAATCCCCTGATTGAAGGGGAACCTTATACTAATTTGATTCGGATTTGTATCCATGCCATATTTGTGTTATACTTGTACTTGTTACCTTATTTCTTTACACGTTTTCAAAACTATAAATACTTTCCTCCATTTTCTTTGAACATACACGAACACAGAACACAATCTGAGTTCACAATTCACTCTCACCTAAACTCTCCCTTTCTGATACTTGCACTATATGGACTTTATTTACTTTCTTTTGCACTCTTTTGCTTCTCTACTGGTATGTCTCAATTAGTTTACATTCCTCAATAAAAATGTGTTTAATTCTGCCCATTTGTTTCAAGCATATTGTCGCATGTCTCCCGTTTCCTTTATAGTTCAATATTTAAATTATGTATGCAATCAGTTGTTTGTCATGAATTTGATACTTTATGAATCCCCTTACCCTTTACCCTTTTGAATGTGAGTTATGGTTCAGGACATAAAAGCACACCAATTTGCAGTTTATGATCCTGAACTGGATTATTTGAATCCCAAACTCAATCAATGCTCATTCCCTTTTCCCCATTGATGTGTCTAAGCCCTGGACTGGGGTCTGATAGTGTCCTTATCACTATCTAGACTTTGGTCTGACCTTCAAAATATCTACTCCTAACTTGTTCAACCAAACGAGTGGTTAGGGGCGTGCCAGACTACTTTGTGGCCAGGTATGACCACCACCTGCCATGGCTCCCTAATTCCCCTTTCACTTTGCACTTACTCTTAGCTACAAGTTCTGCCCGTCTCTTGCAAGCCATGCTTTGGGACCCCTGAGCTCCCTCTGAACTTGGATGCATGAGAGTTGGGTCTTCCACACTGCACTATTCTAATTCTGATAGTATCATGGGTGTAAGCAATGCCTGGAATCCCTGAGATTCCTTGGAACTTCGAAACACCTTGGATAAAGTAAAGGTTTCGGAAATCTGGATCCCGGAAGTGGCTCAATCGCATGTTATTAGACATTAAGGATGAATTTTGCTGCTCGGATCTAGCTGTTAGATTTTGGTGTATCTTTTAATTTCTAGTTTGATTCATTGGGTTGTAATAATTTTCTATGAAACTCGGGGAGTATAGTAAAAGGGTGTGGGAGGGGTCTTTACTTTTCTTGCATCCAAGGGGTAGAAATCATGACTTAGGATTTTTATTTTTTTTTATCAAACTAGATATCCTGCCTATAGGGTCTTTAATACTGATTCAATCACATAGAGACAATGCCTATAGTATTTAACGCTTAACTTCACCGCAAAATCACATAGAAAGCATGTCTATAGGATTTAACATTCGTGAAACATATAGAGATCATGTCTATAGGCTCTTGCATTTCTGCATATACAAATGTCATTAGGCAAACCGTTTATAGGCTTAATAACAAAGTTGCATATAGACATCATGTGTATAAGACTCCTATTAATGTCATGAAATGGTGTTAAAATCAGTAAACGTATAGAAAGCATGCCTATAGGAAACCTCGTCTTTAATAGCATCATTAATTCTTAAGCAGTATCGATTGCTGGAACTCGTGTCTTTACTAAAACTGGTAATTTTCTACTTCCGAAACCCGCTAAAATGGGTAGACCTTTTCCTATAACCAATCTGCACTCCCCCTAAACACGTAAACCTTATAATCAGTCTACATTTTTTTGAAACAACTGGTAACTCTTTACTAAAATCGGTTTGCATCTTTTCTCTTTATTTAAACTGATAAATTTTTTTTCTAAAATCAACTTGCATTTTTTTCTGAAACTACTGTTAACTCTTTGCATCTTTTTCCTGAAATTAATAGAACCTACACCTAGGAATTTATTTCAACTCATAAACAAAAGGTTGTCTAATTAAGTAATTGGGTCAGTCCCTGACAACTGTATCCGAGTTGCCTAATGCAGACTTTCTGTTTAAGTACATGTGTTGAACCAGTCCGCTCGCTGCTTAATTTAAATCTAAGAACAAATCAGTATTTTTCAAGGCATGCTAAGCTAAATGATTGTTTGACTTCTGGGTTAATTTGAGCCTTGTATGCTTGTTTGTTCTCCCCTTTCACTTGATACTTGTTTTGAATGTCGATCTAGAATTTTATCCTTTAAACTCCACAAAGGCCCCTATCCCTTTCTTCCCCTTTAGGATTAGAAGTCGTAATACCTCGTGACTAATAGGATTGGGATAGGTAGTAGTATGCAATAAGTAAAAGAAATCGTTCCGCATTTTAAAACCTTAGCAAAGTGGGAAGGGTATACATGGAGATGATGATTACTCGATAACACTCTGTGTATAACTGAGTACCAGTGTTGTGCAAATGATACATGTAATGTATAAACCTAGGACCCCTTTCTCCTTCTTTATTAATTTAACAAAATTTTCTTAATCTTTAGAGCTATTGCATTTTCAGTTTATGCTTCTCGCATGATCTTTTGGATTATTTGCACTAAGTATTTGACCTTTTCCTCTACTTGCACGTTTTAATTTTGACAAAAATTGCACCTTTAAAATTCAGCACTTCTTTTAACATTTTTTGCTTCTTGTACTTGTTTACTTACATTTACATCTAAAGTCACAATTGTAGCATGGCCGGGACCCACACTAGTGGATCTTGAGGGGTGCCTAGCACCTTCCCCTCAAGATAATTTCAAGCCCTTAGCCAAAGCTCTGGTATGCATCTTTAATTCTTCTAAAAGTGTCCTAATGCACTATAATCATTAGGTGCCGACTCTCCAAACTCTCAGAAAAAAACCCAATTCCCATAGTGGGAAAAGAGTTGTCTTCCCAAATGTCGCGAACATGATTCTAATTTAGGAAAAAAGGGGGCGTCGACAGACCTCTACTTCTATATCGAGGGTATGTCTTTTTGGGTGTCTTATGTAAGGCCACGTGAAATCCCTCTCAAAAACCCGGATCCCGTGGTGCAAAGCTAGGATCGTGTGTTAGAAATTAGTAAATATGCTCGCCGCGGCGCAGACCTTTTTAAATTGAATAATGTGTTAAAAAGTCAAGAATAAATTTCCAGAAAAATACAAGAAATGCGGTTGCATAATCATAATGTGGACCGCATGCCTTCCTTAGAGTGAGGCAGAATGTTGGTTAAAATTGAAGTCAGTAATGCGGTCGAAATAAGGTCGCATAATCGAAATGTGGACCGCATAGTCGTCGCGTATTTTCCTTTGACTTTTGCGAGGGTCAGTTCTGCAGTGCACTTTGCGACAGCAGAACATGAATGCGGACCGCATTCTTACCACAGACTGAGTCAGAATGTTTAGTTTTTGGGGAGCATTTTGGCGGTTCATTATGCGGACCGCATGTTAACTCTGCGATCGAAAATGTGACCGCATATTTGATTCGGGGCTCCAATTTTCTAATTTTTAACCCGACTTCCATATCGATATATCCGATGTTATAGCTCATTTTGAGCATTCTTCTAAGCATTTCTAGAGAGAGGAAGATAGTTCTTAGAGAGGGATACTCTCCCATCAAATTACTTCATAAGATTGGGCTAAATCATTGAAGAAAATCAAGTGAAGGCTCCTGAATCTTCATCCAAAGAGGTAAGGCTCCATCACCTCAGCTCATATTTGTATACTTAGCCATATGGGGTCATTAGGGAAGTAATTCATGGGTATGAGAATGAATCTCTTGCATGCATACCACCATAGAGTATTGGAAAATAGTAAAAAAAAAAGAGGCAATTGGGATACAAAATGATAGAAATTCCTCACAAAAAGGGGCCTAAGGTCATAGTGCACCTTTAGTATTTGATGATATGCTCGAACCAAGCTAGAACTTCATATTCTCGATGTGCACCTTTAGTCTCTAATTCTCGATTTAATTCGTAATTCTTGCTCAATAGATCGAAGCGCTAAGAGTTCCGGAAATTTGTAAAAGAGTAAGGAAAAGCTTTATTGAGGTATGTATGGCTAAAACCACCTTTTATTAGAAATCGAGCTCTGTTGGTGCTTATGAACGTGTGGTAAGGTCGTATTAGTGAATGTATCGATTGTGGCTGTGCGTTAATTGATTTGCAATTATCTACATGTTTACGTGACGGATGTGCCTCAATGTGTATAACATACCAATCTTGATAATTAGATAATGATGAAAAGAACGGTTATGTATTGAAATATTTGGGCTATAAGCCGACATTGAAACAAAGAATTATTCATGCTAGATATGTGCTCACTATTTGTGATTGCAACTTGAATTATCTTTGATATATGTGTCTATGATCATAACTTGTAAAATGAATGTTGGAAAGGGAAAAACGATGTGATGATGGTGGCCATGAGTGCCCAGGAATTGTTATGATATGTGTGGAATAATGATTTGAAGGTGTTGACAAATGAGAATCGAGTAATGCCTCCAATAAGGTGACCTAGCCGATCGGGTCGTGATCGGACACCATGCCGCACACATGGTGGTAATGTGCTGATATTGAATTCCGGATAAAGGAAATGAAATATTGATTGAGAGTAATGCCTCCAATGAGGTGACCTAGCCGGTCGGGTGGTGACCGAACTCCGCTCGACATGGCGGTGGTAATGAGAACAGTGGTGAACATGTGACAGAAAAACCCTATTCTATGTTCTGGAAATTGTATGAAAGATTATATGAATTGCTTCGTTGATTTGACCATATTATTTGCTTGTATGTGCTGATAGTTCTCTCTATTAAAATGGTGTTTAGTTATACATACCAGTACAATTCAAATGTACTGACGTCCCTTTTGTCGGGGGCGCTACATTCGTGTTATGATTGTAGGTCGATCTATAGCAGGCACTCCAGTCTACCGGTAGTAGCACCTCTTCTACTTTCCGTCAGCTGTATTGGTGAGCCCCTTTCCCCTCGAGGCCCTGTGTGGCTTATGCCGTTGTTCTTCCCAGAGTCTTATTTTTTTCTATATTTGTATAAGGTATAGCCGGAGCCTTGTTGCCGGTATTTCTGTATTATTCTTCGGTTATATTTAGAGGCTCCGTAGACAGGTTGTGGGTAGCGACGGGTATTGGGAATTAAAATAGAAATATTAATGTTTGGCAATGATGTATAAAAGTTTATAACTTGTAATACCCTCAAAGTGGCGAAATGCTGTTGCTAATGAAACTGAAATGGAAATCATTAATTATATGTTGATAGAATTTGATTAACGAAGTCCATCCCTTATTTTAATATTAGTTGGGTTGGGTAGTATGCATGAAACCTGCCAGGCTTGCTCAGCCGTGTTTACTCGGTTGAGCGCCGGTCTCGCTCCTAGGATTTTGGGACCTGACAAACTTGGTATCAAAGCCTAAGGTTTTAAAGTGTCCTAGGATGTGTCGGAGGCGTGTCTAGTAGAGTCCTTCTTATCGGTGTGAAGTCGACCACATCTATAAGTTGGAGGCTATTCAGACATTTAGGAATTTCACCCTTCTTTGATACTCCAATCGTGCAATAGAGCTCAAGTTAGGGAGCTAATTTCCTCTAAGTCTTATTCTTATGATTGGGAACCTTGGTGCAATAATCCGTGAATTTGAAGTTTATAGGGAGGGATTGATCCCACCATTGAGTCCGAGTGGATTGCCCAAGGACTTGTTAGGAGAATGTATTGAGATATGGATAGATTGGCAAAATATATCGCTAAGAAAGGGGCGTCCTTGTCCTTATTGATATCTTTGCACCATCAGATCATGTGGTATATCAGCATGTAACCTACGTACGTTAGAGATGTGGAGTCGAGGGGTATCGATTAAGCTATTTCCCTACCAACCTAACGTCGTTAAGTGAGTCAAATTAGAATTTCTACTCATTGTATATGTATATCCATATTGAGGAGTTCTCATAAACGTGGTCTTAACAAGGTGTTGAATAACAAAACATTTAGTGTATCTACTCTTTGAATATGACGTATTATTTACAAAGTCTCCCAATCATAGTTTTATTATTCACAACCTCCTATGGAATTGAGCTCTATAAGTATGTTTATGAATGGAGTTATAACATTATTGATACTTCCCACTCGATTTTCCTAAATTCTCACCAAGGGATTATATCCGATGAATTTCTTCCAGAATCTTTTTATTTAATTGGACAAAATCTACTCGCTTAAGCCTATACATGTAAAGTTTTCCTATGTGGTGTCAAGCTCCATGCAAAGTATCCCAACATTGTAATCCTTCTCGAGTCACTATTTTACTCAGTTGTGTATATCGAATAAATGGTTGGAATAGTGAATCTACTCTCTTGAGAATATCATCATGAAAGCTCATCACTACCTAGTAACATAAGGGTATACCTTAAAACCTATCACGAGAGTGCATGTAAATCAAAATGGTCCCCGTGTGCATAAAGTCTCTCTGAAAATTGAGATCCTCACATCCACTTCATAAGAAGATCATGTGTTTCCATAACTTTCGCGTCCACTTGGGACATCCTGCAGTAAGTAGCTCACCTCGTCCTGGTATTGTGGTTGCTCGTGGCTTGGTCGTATATTGCAGTTGGGAGCTAATATAGCAGAAGCATGTCCAACTTATAACAAATGGTTATCTCCCCGTTACACCTCCATAACGTGTGTTGATTGTGTTCTTTAGTTAGTGAATTCATTGTGCTAGTTTTCCCACACTTGTTCGATAACCATGAGAGAACATATCCTTCTATGAGTAATAGTAACACTTTCTGTCCTGTAAGAACCCTTGCTAGGCTCTCCGTCAAGACCAAGCACACCTTTGGGGGTTATTATAGCACAACGCCAGTTTCTCATGTTTCTCTGTCTTTCGATAGCATCAGTGTAGTTCCCAAGTTGAAATCTATGAAGAACTCATTAAGGGCATCAACAAACCCTCCATGATCATTCTATACTATCTCATTGGGTTTCCATATAACTTCAAGTTCATCAAGGGTTGATAGCATGTCGCAATTGCTAAGATCAAATGATCTCCTCTCGATAATGGATTTTCTAAACATGTGCAAGTCCAACGATCTGCTTATCAGTCTAACTCTCTCCTATAGCTTTTGGGATTGACCAGGGAGAAATACACCTATTAACACATTCACATTGTAAAAGCCCTTCTCTCGGTCATGTCTTATAACATCCCCCAATATGGCTCGTAATAGCTGGTTGTATAAAGGTGTGTTGTAGAGCTTCATTATGAAGTAAAGTCGCTAAATATAATTGTATTTTTTAATTCTGGAGCTATACATCACGTGACTACCTAGAGAGAGACATTCTTTAAAAAAATGTAGCTTCTTATAATCGCTTTATATTACCACCATTCCTAGTGGTCACAGTGTAAAGGTTACTTCTATAAGGCTCTTTTCCTTTCTTTTCAGTTGTCTTGCATCGTATGTTGTGTACCCATAATCTTCAATACGATATTATCTTGATGTCTCGACTAGCTATCCTGCGATATGATCGGATTTAATTAACCTAACTTTTATGTACTCTACAAGCGCCCTGGGAGTGGGTAAATTTCCCCGTTTCTACAGACTTCTAATGTCTTCAACTCTGTTTAAGCTTGTCGATTCCAAGTGGTGCTCTTAGTCGTGATGCCTTACCATCCATTTTTCATCTGATAACTCTCATTTTATGTTTCATGACATCTAATGAGAATGTATTATAGCATCAAGAGTGGGGATATATTCCTTTGTTAAAAATCAATAACCTATGCTGGTACTCCTTGTACATGCGCTTCTAACGATCATTTACCTACTTTGCTTGTCCCTGTGACTAGATGACCAGGGTCGCTTATTCCTTATAAATGCATTACGATGGCTCATTCTTTTAAACTTATCCATGTGGGCACTTTGAGGCCTTGTTCTATACCAATTCGTAATGGTTTTAACTACCCTATCGTCATTGTTATTGATTTTCTAGGGATACGAGAGCTTGTCTCTTAGGTTTCAAAAGTAATGGTTTTCCTTAAAGTTCGAGATTCAATTGCCATGATTTCAAACCAAAGTATATACCTTTTTCCAAAGTCTTAAATGGGCCAGATTGGTTGGGTAACGTGACTTTCTTCTCACTCAACTTCTAGATTAATTGACTATATCAGTTCCATATGAGGATAGTTTTGCTACCCTTGGTATTATACCTCCCTGGGAGGATAGGAGTGTCATTTGTTTTTCTTCCTGGAGCATCATGTTAACCATTAGAATGCCTCTAACCAGTGCATGATTTCTTCCTAACATCTAGATGTCCGAGCTATGTGATTTTACTTGAGAAAATGATGAGATTAGATGCCCTCAGATTTTTGCACATATCATGAGCATATCCATTTGAAAGACAAGTTTGGTAGTATCTTTAGTTCCCTCGTATATGATCAATTCTACGGAAGGGGTTAAGCTGAAATATGATAATCTCATAAGCGTTCAACTTCCCTTCATCCTCACGGGCTTGTGGCATAGATTTTGTGTGTCAAGTAATGTTAGGAGTGTAATTCAACAGTATGTATTTTGAAACACGTATCACGTTCAAGGTGCCAGAGTATTCTTAGTCTTGATAAACGGATTTTTCCCTACACTCTAGAAAATGAGTGGTTCACGTGCTCGAGTATTCCTCCTTAGTGGTTGCTATTGCCAATGTATGAGTTACCCCTATGACTTATTTGTCTAATAGTTGATGTCCTCGTACCAGGTCAGTATTGTTAGAAGTAACCTTCTATGTCTCTTGGCATATAACCTCATGAAATGCTCCGCTCAGCACATTAGTGGATTCCTGAATAACTCCATCCTGATTGTGAACTCTATTGTTCCTTACTGTATTAGATCCAATGGGTATTGTAAATTGAGACGAGTCAAAGATGGAGCTTCACGGTGTGATCATATGTATATTGGATAGGTAATTTTATGGTCAATTTATGATAACACATCTTAGGGTAATCGTTGAAGGTTATCAAGGGTTTAGCGGGAGTGTTCGCCTAGAGCCCTAGAGTTTGGAGGGTGAGCAGACTATTTTCAATGTTTTCCCCTGAATATGTATGTGAGTTGATAATAAATGTAGCATAAGTTTATTCCACAATAGGCCGCACTAGGATTATGAAGTGTTGCCATGGCTGTTGCCATATATTCTGTGAATTCACATGTCTATGTCTAAGAAAGTATGTAGAGATCAATTGTGTATCATTCTGGTGGAAATTATCAAAGGTGAAGATAATGATAGTTTGATTATGTGAGATATCTAATTGTTATCCTCGCTAACTTAGTTTAGGGGTCGGAATTGTTCATGTGAATGTATTCTGGTGACGTCTGTTGATATAAAAAGCCATTGAAGTCCGAGAGTATTGTGAAGATAAAATATTTTCTCTTGATTGCATAGCAGTTGGTTTTGATTTGAAAGGTACCTTCTAGGTGTTATGATTTAAAAATGCGCGGTCCATGCCCAGGTATCATCGTGACAGAGTAGTATTTGCAATGCCGAGGTCCATTTCATCGATGTATAATTATTGTGGTGCTTTATCAAGTTTAGTAAGCCACTTGGAAAGCGGAAGTGGAAATGAAAGAAGAATATCCCCATCTGTTTGAACAAGTCTAGTAGCGGTCATGCGAATTTTTATCTCTAAGCAAACTGATGTTGTGTTCCATTTGGTGCAAAGGCACCCCATATATCCCCTAAATGCTTTACTATTGGAATTCTTCAAGTTGTGCCGAAAATTGTATGTGTTGTGATTATTTGAGTCATGTGCATACCCTTTTTGGTAAATGAAAGATTTGTAATAACTCTGGTAATAAGTGAATGATTAATGATAGTATAGGTTGGTAATGATTAATTTACGTGAGTATAGTGAATCAAAGAGGTTAAAGGATATGGGATTCATTGTAGAAATCAAACTATGTGCAAGAATGTGTCAAGTGATTGAATGTGTGCAAGTGTTGAGGAAATGAATTGTATACCAGTTGTAGGGATGATAGGAGTTGTGTAATGGTTCTTAAAAATGTGTTACGAGGGCTCTCTGACAGGTAGATATGTCCATAATACAAAGGAAACTCTAGCAAAATTTTTCTAAAAATATGGGAGTTAGTTAAAATTTTGAGAGTCTGCATATCATGTTTTTCAAACCAACTGATTCTCAAAAAAATCCTCATTCGAGGACGAATAATCTTAAGTGGGGAAGGATGTAAGGCCCCGTGAAATCCCTACTCAAAAACCCAAATCCCGTGGTGCCGAGTTAGGATCATGTGTTAGAAATTAGTAAATATGCTCGCCGCGGCGCGGACCTTTTTGGATTGAATAATGTATTAAAAAGTAAAGAATAAGTTTCTAGAAAAATGCAAGAAATGCGGTCCAGAATGCGGTTCCATAATCGAAATGCAGACCGCATACCTGCCGCAGAGTGAGGCAGAATGTTGGTTAAAATTGAAGTCATTAATGCTGTCAAAATGTGGTCGCATAATCGAAATGCGGACCGCATAGTCGTCACATATTTTCCTTTGACTTTTGCGAGGGTCAGTTCTGCGGTGCACTTTGCGATCTGAAAACATGAATGCGGACCGCATTCTTACCACGGATTGAGTCAGAATGTTTAGTTTTTGGAGAGCATTTTGGCGGTCCATTATGCGGACCGCATGTTAACTCTGCGATCGCAAATGCGACCGCATATTTGACTCGGGGCTCCAATTTTCTAATTTTTAACCCAACTTCCATATCGATATATCCGATGTTATAGCTCATTTTGAGCATTCTTCTGAGCATTTCTAGAGAAAGGAAGAGGGTTCTTAGAGAGGGAAAGTCTCCCATCAAATTACTTCATAAGATTGGGCTAAATCATTGAATAAAATCAAGTGAAGGATCCTGAATCTTCATCCCAAGAGGTAAGGCTCCATCACCTCACCTCATATTTGTATACTTAGCCATATGGGTTCATTAGGGAAGTAATTCATGGGTATGAGAATGAATCTCTTGCATGCATACCACCATAGAGTATTGGAAAGTAGTAAAAAAAAAAGGCAATTGGGGATACAAAATGATAGAAATTCCTCACAAAAAGGGGCCTAAAGTCATAGTGCACATTTAGTGTTTGATGATATGCTCGAACCAAACTAGAACTTCAGTTTCGTCTCTAATTATCGATTTAATTCGTAATTCTTGCTCAATAGATCGAACCGCTAAGAGATTCGAAAATTTGTAAAAGAGTAAGGAAAAACTTTATTGAGGTATGTATGGCTAAAACCCCCTTTTATTATAAATCGAGCTCTGTTGGTGCTTACAAACGTGTGGTAAGGTCGTATTAGTGAATTTATCGATTGTGGCTGTGTGTTAATTGATTTGCAACTATATACATGTTTACATGACGGATGTGCCTCAATATGTATAACATGCCAATCTTGATAATTAGATAATGATGAAAAGAATGGTTATGTATTGAAATATTTGCGCTACAAGGCGACATTGAAACAAAGAATTATTCATGCTAGCTATGTGCTCACTATTTGTGATTGCAACTTCAATTATCTTTGATATATGTGTCTATGATCATAACTTGTAAAACGAATGTTGGAAAGGTAAAAACGATGTGATGATGGTGGCCATGAGTGCCTAGGAATTGTCATGATATGTGTGGAATGAAGGTTTGAATGTGTTGACAAATGAGAATCGAGTAATGCCTCCAATAAGGTGACCTAACCGATCGGGTCGTGATCGGACACCATGCCGCACACATGGTGGTATTGTGCTGATATTGAATTTCGGATAAAGGAAATGAAAAATTGATTGAGAGTAATGACTCCAATGAGGTGACCTAGCCGGTCGTATCGTGACCGGACTCCGCTCGAGATGGCGGTGGTAATGAGAACAGCGGTGAACATGTGACAGAAATGCCCTACTCTATGTTGTGGAAATTGTATGAAAGATTATATGAATTGCTTCGTTGATTTGCCCGTATTGTTTGTTTGCATCTGTTTGATTGTTCTTTCTAGCAAAATGGTGTTTAGTTATACATACCAGTACAATTCAAATGTACTGACGTCCCTTTTGCCGGGGGCTCTACATTTGTGTTATGATTGTAGGTGGATCTATAGCAGGCACTCCAGTCCACCGGCAGTAGCACCTCCTCTGCTTTCCGTCAGCTGTATTGGTGAGCCTCTTTCCCCTCGGGGCCCTGCGTGGCTTATGCCGCTGTTCTTCCCAGAGTCTTATTTTTTTATGTATTTGTATAAGGTATAGCCGGAGCCTTGTTGCCGGCATTTCTGTATTATTCTTCGGTTATATTTAGAGGCTCCGGAGACACGTTATGGGTAGCGTCGGGTATTGGGAATTAAAATAGAAATATTGATGTTTCGCAATGATGTATATAAGTTTATAACTTGTAATACCCTTAAAGTGGCGAAATGATGTTGCTAATGAAACTGAAATGGAAATCATTAATTATATGTTGATAGAATTTGATTAACGAAGTCCATCCGTTATTTAAATATCAGTTGGGTTGGGTAGTATGCATGAAACCTGCCAGGCTTGCTCAGTCGGGTTTACTCGGTTGAGTGCCAGTCTCGCTCCTCGGATTTTGGGGCGTGACATCTTACAAGTTCGATATATAGCCTCGACCTTAATATCGAGGTTGTGCCTTTTAAGGTCTTACGAATTTTAGCATGCCTTGTTGAGGTCTTACAGATTAGGTGTTGCCTCGCTGAGGGCTTATGAGCTTGAAGTTTCCTGATTGAGGTCTTACGAATTTGAGTTTTTGATGGTTCAATGAGCTAACGGTCGATGACAGTCCCTGAATGTTCTCTTTTAACCATCAAGCCATTTACATGAAAGTATTTAATTTCTTCGAGTGTTTTGGCTTCCTCAATATGTGTACATATTTTTTTCCTTTGGGGGCTCGATTGATCTATATGGACACCGTTCATTTGACTGTTTGGCCCAATATAATATTCTCTTATCGAGGTCCTCCTAGGAGTAGTTCGGTTTCTTACAAGAGGTGATGCCCTCTAGTAATTGAGGTTGATTGAAGAGAAGCCTTGAATACTTAATGAGTTCTGCTTAGGTAGCATATGGATGTTTCCTCATTAAAAACCTCTTCAGTAAAACTTGTTTGGGATAAAATTTGGTCTAAGGGAAAAAGAGCGCAACGCATGCTTTAAACCCGAAGGTCTTTGTCACGCCCCAACCTCGGGAGGTGCATCCAGCGCTCAATCAAGTGAACCCGACTGAGCAAGCCTTACCGAACACTTTCTACCCCAAATCAATATGAATATGGAACCCATGCCTTTCATTAATTTAGACGAGAATACATGGTGCATACTACATCATTGGTTCATTTCATATCAAAAAGATTTACCGTACATACGCTAGCTTCAAGGATTATATAAGAGTTACAATTTATAGAGATCACAAGTTTAGGATTACAACATATATAGTGGACTCCCCAAACACCCGAACATAACCCACACTAGTGTCTTTGCAGCCTCTAAAGATACAACAAATAAGCATAACTATGCCGGCAACAACGCCCCGGCTATACCTCAAAAGTGGAAAGCTATAATAACAAAAGATACACCATATAGCACCATGGAAAAAAGGGGCTCACCGAGACTTCAAGTAGAAAAATGCTCTGCTACACACGATCGATACTATCTGCTATGGAGCCACCTGCAATCATAACACGAATGTAGCGCCCCGAGCAAAAGGGACGTCAGTACATTTGAATTGTACTGGTATGTATAACTAAACACCATTTTAATAGAAAGAACTATCAGCACATACAAGCAAATAATATGGAAAAATCAAATAAACAGTTCATATAATCTTTCATACAATTTCCACAACATATATTAGGGCGTTTCTGTCACGTGTTCACCACTGTTCTCAATTCCACCGCCATCTCGAGCGGAGTCCGATCACGACCAAACCGGCTAGGTCACCTCATTGGAGGCATTACTCTCAATCAATATTCCATTTCCCTTATCCTGAATTCAATATCAGCACATTACCACCATTTGTGCGGCATGCTGTCCGATCACAATCTGATCGGCTAGGTCACCTCATTGGAGGCATTACTAGTCAACAAAATCCAAATCTTTACCCCACACATATCATAATAATTCATGGGCACTCATGGCCATCATCATCACATCGTTTCTTTCCCTTTTCAACATTCATTTTACAAGTTGTGATCATAGACACATATATCAAGGATAATTCAAGTTGCAATCACAGGTAAGTGAGCACATAGATAGCATGAATAACTCTTTGTTTCAATGTTGGCTTATAGCCCAAGTATTTCAACACATAACAGTACTTTTCATCATTATCTAACTGCCAAGATTGGCATATTATTCACATTGAGGCACACCCTTCATGAATATGTATATAAATATGCAAATCAGTTAATGCGTAATAACAATCAGTACACTAGCCAACTCAACTCTTACCATACTTTCGTAAATGACGACGGAGCTCAATTTCTAATGAAAATGGGGTTTTAGCCATACATACCTCAATAAAGCTTTTCCTTACTCTTTTCAATTCTTGAAACTCTTAGCACTTCGATCTATTGAGTAATAATTACAAATTAAATCGAGAATTAGAGACAAAACTGAATTTCTAGCTTGGTTCGAGCATATCATCAAACACTACAGGTGCATCGTGATCTTAACCCCTTTTTGTGAGGAATTCCTATCATTTTATACGTCCAACTGCCTTCTTTTTAGTTTTCTACCTTCCAATACCCTATAGTTTGACATGCATGCAGAGAATAGAACTCTTATACTCTTGAATTACTTCTCTACTGGCCCCATGTATCTAAGTATAGAAATGAGAGCTGAGGTTATGAATCTTACCTTTTGGGAATGAAAATTTAGGTGTCTTCACTTGATTTTATTCAATGTTTTAGCAAGTCTCAAGGAGAATTTGATGGGTGACACTTTCCACCTCTAAGACCCTCTCTCTCTCTAAAAGTCTCAGAAGAATTGCTCAAAATGAGCTATAATATCGAATATATCGACAGGGAGGTCAGATTAAAAATTAGAAAACTGGAGCCCCGAGTCAAATATGCAATCGCATTTGCGATCGCAGAGTAAACATGCGGTTTGTATAATGGACCGCAAAATATTCCCCAAAAACTAAACATTCTGACTCAGTCTACATTAAGAATGCAGTCCGCATTCATGTTCTACGGTTGCAAAGTGCACCGCAGAACTGACCCTCACAAAATTCGAAGGAAAATATGTGACGACTATGCGGTCCGCATTTCGATTATGCGACCACATTTTGACTGCATAACTGACTTCAATTTTAACCAACATTCTTCCTCACTCTGGGGAAGATATGCGGTCCGTATTTCTACGATGCGACCGCATTATGGACCATATTTCTTGCATTTTTTTGGAAACTTATTCTTGACTTTTTAATGCATTATTCAATCCAAAAGTTCCATGCCGTGGTGAGCAAGCTCGCCGCGAAGTATATTTATGAATTGTTTACACATGCTCCTAACTTGGCACCGTGGAATCCGATTTTTTTAGTATGGATTTCATGGGGCCTTTCATCCTCCCCCACTTAAGATCATTCGTCCTCGAATGAGGATCAAGGTTCATTTATTAACAGTCTTAGTGCAATCTTCTCCTCTTCACAACCTGGAATAGTTTGACAGTCCCTAAATTTAGCTAACTCCCTAGATTTCCAAAAATTTCGCCAGAGTTCCCTTTGTATCTAGGCCTTACCCACCTGTCAGAGAGTCCACAAACAGACCATAATAGCGTAAACATATTCATAATCATAGTATAATTGTCACAATATCAACCATGGCCATATAGGAAACAATATTACCAAAAGAGGATGATTTTACATAAATCTAGCCAACAAATACGATTTCGAAGGAGCTAAACGCATAAGAGTTATTACATGATCATTCAAACAAGTGTAGAAACTTCTTTTTCATTTAATCCATAGCTTCCCAAGTAGCTTCCTCAACGTGCTGATTCTGCCATAATACTTTCAGGGATGCAATTTCCTTATTCCTCTTCATATGATAGCTCTTCTTTTATCTCAATAGTCTCAACTGGCACAATGGAGGAGGGATCCCCTACTACCTTCCTTAACATAGACACATGGAAAACCGGGTGTACCAATGACATCTCGGGAGGCAGCTCAAGCTTGTATGCCACCTGACCAATTGTTAACACATGCTCCTAACTTGGCACCACAGAATCCGGTTTTTTTTAGTAGGGATTTCACGGGGCCTTACAATCTTCGAGCTAGAGGGTGCTTTAGTTCCTCTCGATCGAACACCTAAAATAATTTAATGTAAAACATAAATGAAAAGGGAGAGTGTTGTACCTTAACGATGGCATTCGAGCTTTGATAAATTCCAGCTACTTGTTCCGAAGACGCGACATAGTCCTTTCCTCACTCGTTTGGATGTAGCAAAAAATGTAGGTTGTAGTTGTGTTTACCGTGAAAATGGTAACTACAATTAAATTCGTTAAATGGGACTCTAAAAATACGTGATATATTCCCAGACTAATTTGTTAAAGCAGACGATGCTAGTATTATGGATTTTCGTGATGGGGCGAGAGACAAACAGGATAACGACCAAACCGAGGGGCCTGTTACCAGGCATAGACTTGATCAATTGGTACTTCGAGGCCGAAATCGGGTTGTCGTGGATATTCTGGGTAATCTAACATCTAGAAATATAATCAAATGGAGCTATTTATAATTGAAATTGAGTTTGTATGATGAAGAACACATATAGAATGAAGAACTCATTTAAAGGCAAAGGATATCGAGGTGTCCTCAGTATTAGTGATAACCAATGAGCTTTTGTAAGAAAAGAGAGAGATAGAAATATTATGGTACATTGTACAATTGTGGGAGAAACTACAATTATTTACAAGGTAGAGCGAATCCCTTGTATATAGGATGGGAAACTCGGAATAAATGTATATTTAATTCATGAAATATAAAGATGTAATGGCTTGACTCAAAATCCCAGCATAGGCTAGAGATAGGCGAGTCCTGTCAGATTCAACGCGTTCCTTGGGGACCTCCTTTTTTTATCCCGATCTCTGCCTCGAATCAGGTCTTGATAGACCCTGAAGGAAATGACTGAGTTGTAGCTTCATATCATCGTGGTATCGAGATTCTTACTGAGGTGGATTCATATCCTCAGGATATTGAGCTACCTCCCAGAGATGGGTAGATGGCCAAAAATTTGGCCCTTTGATTTCACCGCATAATAGGCTATGCGCCAGACTGTGCACGCAAATCAAGGCGACCCTAAATGAGATTTTCAAGGCCTCAGAAGTACAGAATGGGTAAGAAAACAAGTGATAACCCTTTGGGTGGTCACACAGAGAAAATAATATCATAATAAATTGTCATGGTCAAAATCATCACAACCAAAATTATTTATTGCTTTAATTTTTCCTTTAATTACTTTTATAAGGCATGCCAAAATATTATTGGCATATTACATCTATGCAACCAATGACATATTTATGTAACCATAAAGTAATGTTCATTATATTTCTTTCTCTCAAATCTCACGTAGATGTGAGTTGTAGTATTTATTTAACCATTCATAAATACATTCTTATGCATGATTCGTATCACATATGTACCCTTTGGGAATGGGTCTGCACTTATAATGCTTACCACAAGTCACATTTTCAAAGAATCAACTATAATCAGGTAAATGTGCCTCATATTCACGGACCACATTAATGGAAAATATTTACTTCACCTTATGAAGGGTTAGTTTACGAGAACATTTATTGTTCTCCATTTTATAATTACCAGAATGATGCCTATTATTATTTTTGTCTTTGTCATGCCCGCGTTCATTGGCCGACCACTTGTTTTCATTTAGTGCGATGACTCAAAAGGTCACCTTTTATTTTAGTATTCGAAACTCTATTCCAAGGACTTAAAATTCTCCTTTTATCTCTCATTGATTTACATGCACAGTCTGGGCATGATACCGTAAATCTTTTATGTGAAAAATTTATGAAATAATGATTGTTGACATTAAAAGATGATTTTAGTTGACTTCAGTCTATATTTTGGGTAAATAGACTCGGACTCGTATTCCGATGGTCCCGGCAGATCTGTAGTAAAATATGGGACCTTGGCATATGCCCGAAATTGAATTTCGAGGTCCCTAGCCCGAAGAATGAATTTTTGAAGAAAATTATTTAACTGAAAATATAATGGTTTTTAGAAATAGAACAACATTTGATCTTGTTAGTATCTGGCCTGTATTTTGGTTCCAGAATATGGTACGGGTTTAATATTGTATTTAAGCCTTGTTTGTGAAATTTGGTGAAAAACGGAAGTGATTTGGCATGATTCGGACCTTTGGTCGAAAAGTTATAAATTTTGAACTATCTTTTGAATTTCATGGGTATTGGTGTTGAAGTCATAGTTCTATATGTTATTTTGGCGATTTGATCGCGCGAGCAAGTTCATATGATGATTTAAGATTTGTGTACATGTTTGATTTGGATCCCCGAGGAATCGGGTGAGTTTTAGATAGGCTTCAGAGTGCTTTGGACATGGAAAAAGTGTTGCAGGTATTCGGTTTTGTTGCAAGCCTCTGATCTTGCAATTGCGAAATCTGGCTTTGCGAATGCGAGCACATAAGGCATAGAAATTTCGAGGGCCTCAATGCAATTGTGAAGAAGTCCTGGGCCAGCAGATTTCGCAAATACGAAAAAAAATTTGCAAATGCGAAGGTAGTCTGGGAAGGGAAAGGATCGCTAATGCGATCATTTGTTCGAAGTAGAAATTGTGAAAGTTTCGCAATTGCTATAGCCCTTTTGCAATTGCGAGTTTCACATTTGCGAAGCTCCAGTCGCAATTGCAACATCTACAGTTATTAAGTTAGGACTTAGACGGGATTTTCACACATTTTTCACATCCCTCAAATCCTAAAACCCTAAAGGCAATTCTCCCAAGACCTAGTCTTCCCCAAAAGTTCGGTAAGTGATCTTAACCCACTTTCTTTCACTTTTCCATCACATTTCATGAATTTCCAACCAAAAATCTAAGATTTCTATGGTAAAAATTGGGGGTTTGGGTAGAATTAGGATTTTTTATAAATTGGGGATTTAGACCCCAATTTGAGGTCAGATTATAAAACGAATTGTATATCTAGGCTCGGGGTAAATGGGTAATCGGGTTTTTGTCCGAATTTGGAGTTTGGACCAAGCGAGCCCGGGGTCGGGTTTTTGAATTTTTTAGAAAAATGTTAGAAAACCTATAATTATGCATTGGAGTTGAGTTATTTAGCATTTATTCATGTTATTAAATTAGTTATTACTAGATACAAGTGAATTGGTGGTAGAATCGAGAGGTAAAGCGATGATTGAGCTTTGAAATACCTGTTGGCCTGAGGTAAGTGTTTGGTCTAACCTTGACTTCAGAGATTAGGGATCCCCAGCTTCTTTACTATGAGAAATTTCATGTGCGTGTCATATAGGTGTGGTGACGAATACCTATGCGCCACCAAATTATCATTTTTTTCATATTCTCTTCCCCATTTCGCTATATATTGCTCTCCTATCTTAATTGTTGATTGCTCATAAATAGTTCCATGTATAATTTCTTCATATTAACTATTGTTCTCCATATTTGATGTGTTAACTTGTTTTATTGTTTCGTTCTATTACCCTGTTGGCTTATATTGGTTTATTAGAGCTTCATGGTACAATCTGGTTAGTCTCGCTTCGTAGTTTTAACTGGTGAAATCTCATAATTGTAGTGATATTTCATTGTGTAGATTGAGGTAAAAAGTGATGTGGAGGAATTGAGTTAACTTGTGAAACACTTGTCTTTGTTTTTATGATTGGTACTGATACGTACATATTTGTTTGGATCGGGTTGCACGCTGCAACATGAGAAATTAGGGTGAAATGTGGTTGTCTGGTGGGATCAGGTTGCACACCGCTAAAAGGAGTAATGTTACACCCCAAGTTTTCATACGTGAGAGTACATCATAAGCCATTGATGTAAGGTCGAAAATGAGATTATATTTGGAAGCAAATAAAGTATGTTAATCATATTATCTTGGAGGTTACAAATATTTAAGATCATGAATAACGAGTACCAAGAGGGTTAGAAAGCTTAGAATCTAAACTAATTAAAGAAAATAAGTTTAGTCGAATGTCGACAAGTTTGGATTGTCGTAACAGGTATTTTGGGTTGAGACTATTCTTAACATGGTAAGGAGGTTATGCCATGAGTTATTTTAATCGTATGATAGTCATTTTCAACATTTTGAAGGAAAGCAAGATGTGGAATAAGAGTTGGCAAAGGTCATCACAAGTTACATCCATAAATTTGCTGAAAATCGGGTCAAATGTATCTGAGCTTTTCATCAAATATACTTGGGATTCTGGGGTGATCTACCTACCAAATTGAATATCTATAAGTCTAGTCTCTAACTCATTAAATCGTTTGCTGATACGACATTGTGGTAGATAGATATTAGCGTGTTTGCGAGACCGCGCAAGCAGCTCACAATAGGACCCACTTAGCCAGTGGTCGACCTACTTCGCTTTATAAACAATTTGGACGCCTATTTTTAACTCATTTTCAACTAAAATTCGTCTCCAAACTTCTCCTAGCCCTTCTAAACTGATGACACGAGGGTTTGAAGTGATTACACCATATTTCAACATCAAAACTTAGTTCTAGTGAAAAACAACACCTCTTTGAGGTTGTGTTGTTATTGATGATTGTTGTGCGCTGTGTTTGGCTGAAATTACAAGTTTTGGCTACCGGCTAAGGTGAGTATAACAACCTACTAATTATGCTTAAGCTTGCTTGTATGTTAGTTAAGTTGTTAGGATGATAAACTATAAGATAATTCTTGGATTAGCTTAAGTCACTTATATGGTGTTGTTTTGCCATTGAGGGATGTTGTTAGCAGAATATAACTTGGATTTTGACTTGAAGTTACTGTAGAAGGTATGTGTATTGTGTTCTTGCATGTGCTTAAGGTTATATTGATGTTTATTAAGTTAAATGGATGGAGTAGACATGAACTAGTGAATAAAGTTACCAATTAAAGATAGTTGGAGTTGAGGATTGTTTCCTTTGTTATATATATATGGTATAAGGATGGAATCATTGATGAATGAATTCATTATCATGTTAATGATGTTAATTTAAGAAGTCTATAAGGGGTGATATGGGTTATACAGATTCCAATCAGATCTTGCCACTCGTCGTGAAGTAGTTATGACTTGTTGTTGTTGTATAGTGTCTTGTATTGATTTTTATATGTTGATGGATTTCTCTGGTTGTTGTTGTTCGTATATGGTATTGGAGGATGCCCTTGTTAGAAGGGAGATGCTGCCCGAATTTATGTAAATGAGCTACTAGATTAAGCTATAGACTTAGCCTTCGCTGAGCACTAATTTTGAATCTCTGTATACTATGATAGATTGAGTTGACTTGTTTGAAGAGTTGCTTGGAAGGTATTAAGGATTTGACGGGTTTAAGGTATGTTAAGGAGCTTCCTTATTTCTTTTGACATGATCTAAAGTGAAACAAACATAAACGATATGCTAATTTATAATAGATCTACCCCTAGGAATTAAGGTTGTTCATGTTGTTCTTTCCTTATAAAGTTGTTCTAAGCAAGTGTGTATGATCCTCGAATCATATTTAGGTTTACAGTGAGGGTATGGATATCCATATTATTAATCGAAGGTGCAACAACCTTCAGTCACTCTTAATGGTTTAGAACGTGATTTTATTAGTCTAGCATGCATTAAATATTGTATTTATTTTACTCTACCGAGCCGCACTTTAGTCCACAGGGTATGACACCCATTGTGCAACCACTGATCAGTTGGGTTTACCGAGCTCTACGTGGCCGAGTATGATTCTATCGAGCCTTATGATGGTTGGGTACATTTCTACCCAGTCCTCTTTGATGTCGGGTACGATATGATGATGGTGATGCTCACAGAGGCGTATAATTTAAAAAGTTTATATATATATATATATATATATATATATGTATGTATTATGCATTTCATGTAAGTAGCCCTTAGAGGCATTCAGATGTTACAGGCTGTATCTCATCTATCTCTCATTTAGAGTACTGTTCCTATTTATGATTTCCTACCTTACATACTCAGTAATTTATTCGTACTGACGTCTCTTCTGCCTGGGGATGCTGCATTTCATGCTTGAAGGTCCCGATAGATAGATTGACATTCCTCCTAGTAGGCTATCAGCTCAGCGGAAGGTGTTGGTGCACTCTACTAGCTCTGGAGTTGCTTATTTGGTCAGTATGATTTGGACATGTTTTGATTGGTATTGTGGGGTCCTATCCCTACCTTTATGATGTGTAAATACTCTTAGAGTCTTGTAGATAGATGTCATGTATATGAAATATTGTATGGCCTTCTCAGCCTATGTTCAATGTACGAGTGTTCATTTTGGTCTTATAGGACCATATGTCACATGCATAAGATTTTATTACATGTTAGGTCATTTTATGTAAAGTATTCCCTTATGTTTTATTCTGGTTATATCATGATGTCCCTTCAGTCCCATTTAACCATGATGGTATGATAAGAAAGATATGTTACGTTGGTACTTGGTTGGGTAAGGCATCAGGTGCACATTGCAGCCCTCCGATTTGGGTCGTGACAAAAGGGGTATCAGAGTAGTTATGTCCTAGAGAATATACAAGCCTTGTCTAATAATGTCTTGTTTATGGGTGTGTAGTGCCCCACACTTATAAGCAGAAGGCTACCGGGCATTTAAGACTATTATTCTTTCTTCTTATTTTAGATCGTGTGGTAGAGCTCGGTTGTAGGAATTCAAACTCCATAATTCGGCTTTAGTCATAGTATAACGATACCAACATCCACAAAGACAGTTGGAAAGAGATTGAATGTGGCTCTGGAAGAGCTGAGTTAGAAGAACTTGATTTTGCATCATGCTTATGATGAGTAAATGTAAGGTGTTCAGTAAATCATGTGTGTACTAAGATGTATGAGCTTCTTGATAAGGATCCCCAAGGCATGAATATCTATCCACCCATATGGTAAATAGAGATGAGAGAATCTAGAGGTTGATACAAGTTCCAATAAGTAAAAGAGGCAACTTGAAAAAAGAGTACGAGGTACCCAATTAATGAATATTATCTATATTTGCAATTTCGGCAGAGAAATATAAGCATTTTGAGTTAGCTTCAACAGTAATAGAGGTATTTACAAATGGACACAACTATCTCAGTTATGCCCTATAAGAGCTGGCAGTTATAGTTTAAGAGACGAAGAGGATAGCAAGATCCAATTAGGGTTAGACTAATCCAAAATTGTAGATGGATTATTATCATTAGCTAACATTTCCAAAAGATATTGCAAATGTGGTAAGAGTTCTCCTTATGAGACACCCCGGTGGTGCAATCTAGAATAGTACATTTAGATATGAATACTAGAATGTCTGAAAAAATTTAGAAGATTGGCACTGGAATCCTAGAGGCGATAAATATTTACCTTTGTATGGATCCCGTCCCTAGTAAATAAGAGAATGTTAGGCAACCTAAAAAACTAGTGGATGGATCAAGGGGAGCTAAAAGTTAAAGAATGTTTTATCGAAGTTTTCGGAATAAGGTGACAGACAGAAATATTAGTCAGAGAATAAGAAGAGAGTAATTGAAGCATTATGAGTAAGATGTGATAAATGGATGATAACGGTAAATCAAAATATGATAGAATAACTGAGTCTATAGTCTAGTGAAGGAAAATACAAGATATGAAAGTCCTTGAGATAATAAAAGAGTATATAGCTAAGGCTATATCCTCAGTTGAAAATTGAGTTGGTAACCCGAACGTGATTACCAAAAGGAATCATAGACCCTCGTAGTAATAGAATTTAGTATGGGATAGTAACTAAGATAAAAAAATCAAACATGAATAAGGGATCGAAGGAATTGGTAAAAGAATAGACAACAAATGAATAACCGTTAAAGTTTATTTAGGAAGACGCTTCCCTAAAGCAATAACTCTGAGTAGAGTTAATCTTAAGGGACTAAGAGCGCCAATTACCCTAGGTGTCACCTTTGTGCGTAAGAAATTCGGTTATCCCTAGTAAAAAAGGGTTACTGATTAGGCGAGTAAGGGTCAATGATGATGTGAAAAGACGCCAAAGATGAAGAGGTGAAACATCTATATGTAGATCATCATAGTACTAAATCTTAGTACTCCCCTAAACGGGGGAATATAGTGTGATAGAGTATTAAGTTAGAGTTAAGCAGTTCAGGTAACTATGGAATAACAAATGAAGAATGTGGTAGAAAGGCAAAAGGATTGAGATTGAATTTATTCAGAACCTACATATATGTTACGACTTCAGAACATTATGCAAGCACGCCGCCGGAGAGGGGCAATAAGGGTTCCCACTCCAGATGTTTTTGTTAAATAAGTGTGAATGAACACTTGATATATAAGGAGCTAGTATGAGTGGTAAGTTAAGACAAAGAAAATAAACTAAGAGATATTATGTGGAATATAGATATGATAATGGACCAATGAGTAGTTAGTAGTAGATTCGGGAAGAGCCTAGTTACGGCTACACAAGAGGAAACAGACAAATAAAGCAGATTGTGGAAAGTAACATAGTGAACCCCAACATAGTGAATTCCGTCTCACAGATATAATGACATCTTTATCCTTGAGAAATATTTGGATAAATTTGGGGTAGTTAAGAGTACCGTATAAGTGTTACGGAGATTAAAGAAAGTTCCACCATGGAAATAGCCAAAATTTTAGTTCAGAAGCAACCTTATGAGCACAAGAGCGCGGATGTAGGTAACTAAGGATAATTATAGGCAAGTAAGGACATAAAAAATTCCTTCGGGTATACCACGTAATTAGGTTGCAGCTTTATAGGAATTAGAGGATCTCCTTTAAGTAATACAACGAAAGACTAGCTGAGGAAAAAAAGAAGAAGGATTCAACCTAAGCATAGTAATTTGAAGAAGAAATGGTCTTGTAACAATAGTCTCACTACAACATTATATACACTCCATAAGAAAGTGGTACCTCTCGTGGCTAATCAATGGGAATCAAAAATAAAAAGCTGATATTTGAGATGTTGCCAGAATTTGCGTATATAAGCTACTAGCTTAAGCTACGGACTTAGCCTTTGCTCAACACTGATTTTGAAACTCCTTATACTATGATAGATTGAGTTGACTTGTTTGAAGAGTTGCTTGGAAGGTAGTAAGGATTAAACAGTTTAAGGTATGTTAATGTACTTCATTCTTTCTTTTGGCATGATCTAAAGTGGAATGAACATAAACAATATGCTAATTTATAACGTATCTACTCCTTGGAACTAAGGTTGTCCATGTTGTTCTTTCCTTATAAAGTTATTCTAAGAAAGTGTGTATGATACTTGAATCATAGTGAGGTTCACATTTAGGGTTTGGATGTCCATAATATTAGTCGAAGGTGCAACAACCTTAAGTCACTCTGAAAGTTTTAGAATGTGATTCCATAAGTCTAGCATGGATTAAATATAGTATTTATTTTACTCTACCAAGTCGTTCTATAGTCAGATGGTAGGACACCTATTGTGAAACCACTAATCAATTGGGTTTACCTAGCTCCACTTGGTCGGGTACGATTGTACCGAGCCTTCTGATGGTCGGGTACGTTTTTACGGAGTCCTCTTTGAGGCAGGGTACGATATGATGATGATGATGACCACAGAGGCGTATGGTTTTAGAACTATATATATATATATGTATTATGCATTTCATGTCAGTAGCCCCCATAGGCACTCAGATATTACAAGTTGTATCTCCTCTATCTCTCATTTAGAGTACTAATCTTGTTTATGCTTTCCTGCCTTACATACTCAGTACTTTGTTCGTACTGATGTCTTATTGTTAGCTAATTTTTCACTTGTCTTTTTAGCTCTTTGTTGTAGAGGGCATTGATGCCAATGCATGTCATGTACCATGAGCATCTCCCTTGCTACATGTTGCTCCTCGTATACCGCTTTTACTCTATCCTTGGTTGGAAATTTCATCGCCATATAGAGGGTCGCGGGTACTACCCTCATAATGTGTATCCACGACCTTCCAAGTAAGGCATTATATCACATGTTACCTTCGATAAAATGAAACTTGGTATCTTGGATCGTACCGGCTAGGTTAATTGGGAGGATAATTTCCCCTTTTGTTGTTTCGCTATCCATGTTGAATCTATTGAGGACTCAAAAGGCGGGCACAATCTAGTCAAGCAGTCTGAGCTGCTCTACTACCCTTGACCTGATTATGTTGGCCGAGCTACCTAGATCCACGAGTACACATTTCATCTGAATTTTATTCAAAATAAAGGAAATTACCAGTGCGTAATTATGAGGCTGAAACAAGGTCTTGATGTCTTCTTCGCTGAACATGAGAGTGTCCTCTGGTATGACTCTAATTTCGCCTTTCTCTGGTGATGGATATCTTTGTTTGTTTGAAAACGGGTTCCTATGGGGTGTCGACCTCTCCAACGATCATGTGGATGATATCCCGTGGTTCTTTTGGTTCATTTTTCCTATCTGCATCCCTTTCTTGGAAATGTTTCTTAGCTCGATCACTAAGAAATTCATAAAGAAGCCCTTTGTTGAACAAACAGGCTACCTCCTCCCTAAGCTGCCTACAATCCTCGGTTCTAAGGTCGTGAGTGCGGTGATACTTACACATCGAGTTGGGGTTTCTCTGTGAAGGATCTGATAGTATGGGTTTTGTCCATCTGGCATCTTTGATTTTCCCTACGGTTGATACGATGCCTGAGACATCGACGTTGAAGTTGTACTTAGATACTCGGGGTGCCTTTTCCAGCCTAGTGTGCCCATTAAACCCAGATTTTCCCATGAGTCCTTGGGAGTTTTGACCTCTATCCATTCTTCGAATGCCTCGAGGTATGTTACGCCTGGGAGTGTTTGTTCGATCTTCTACGTACGACTGGTATCTTTCTTTATTCGTTCTTGATTCCCTTTCTGTAAATCATGAGTCCTTTGTTAGGAGCGTTCTAGGATATACTGAGATCGAAGGGGCTCCTAATTGGTCATCTTCGACACTGATTTTCGACTGATACATATTATGCACATCCGCACAGGTCACAGTAGGATACTTGATCAAATTTTATTTTAACTTCCTCGAAGCTACCGAGCTTCATTTGTTCAAGCCTTGAGTGAAGATCTATACAACACAATAATCTGAGACTGGTAATAATGCAATTCATTCTATCTGAAAATGAAATACGAACTTCCATAGCATCTCATTGTCTATCTATTTAATTTTGAAGACATCAGACTTCCTTGTGGCAACCTTGATGGCAACTAGCGTGTGCGCTCACAAAAGAATCTACCAACATGGGAAATGAATCTAACAAATTTGGGGGTAGGATATGATACAACATCATAGCCCATTTCGATAGTGTTCTTCCAAATTATTTCAGCAAGATGGATTTGATCTCACAATCTTTCATGTTATTCCCCTTTACGGCACATATGTAGGCGGTAACATGCTCATTGGGGCCGGTGGTCCCATTATATTTCTATGCAACGGGCTTTCTGAACTTCATTGGTATGGGCTTCAGAGCTGCACTTATCGGGTGTGGTTTCTGTAAGAACATCTTTGAATCTACTCCCTTCAAAATTGGGAGCGCACTCGAGATTTGATCGACCCTCGAGTTATAACTCTCCACCATTTCATCATTATCTTCAATCTTCTTTTCTCCTAATTAATTTCTTTTGGTAAGGTCCTCGAGCATCTTCATAATAGCAAGGTTAGTTGCTGACCCGTTGTTGCTCGATCTCTCTTGTACCTGCTCGACTCGAGTAGCTATTTCCGATGCTACTCTACTTGGGGTTTTTTTATGGTTTTGTAGCTGAGAAATAGCCACTTGCTGTACCTATAACATTTCAAAAATTACTTGAAGACTAACGTCTCTTTCCTCACCATGCACGATTATGTTGGTAGTAGAACTCACATCGACATGAAGAAAATTCCGTAAGCTTATGTCGATAGCGATTTGTACTGGTGCCTTCCCTGGGTTTAGCGGTGGTACACCGGCATCTAATGGTGCTATCACTGGGTTTTGTGAGGGTAATCAGGCATCTTTGCCATTTTCTCCCTAGAGCGCAATGCCATTGTTCCCACATGCATTTGTTGAGTTAGACATTTTTACCTGAAACCAAAGATTCTCAGACTAAACAGTCACTATTATTTTTAACCCTACGATGGGCGCCAAAGTGTTTACCTTAAAAATGATAACTACAATTATATTTGATTTTGTGGTTCTAAAAATAGGTGATTTATCTTAATACTATTTGTTAGACAATGGATTCTATGTATGAGTAAAGAAAACAAGAAATGCGAACCAAAATGGATCGCTAAGTTGGACCTCGAGCTAGCTAGAGCAAGGCCTCGAGGTCTAGTTGGGATAATAGCTACGAATGATCAATGAAGATCAATGATAATGAGGGCCTTACAGATGGCCTTTTATGGTTAATTATGAGCAATAAATGAAGAACAATAATGAATAAGGAGAGAATAAGCAATAAATGTGAATAACAAAAGTGTTAGAAAAGAGAGTAGAGAATGTTGTATTGTATTCAATCTGGTGTGTAATAATGCGTATCCCCTTTACAAAATGACAAAGGCCCTCTTTATAAAGGAGGAGTGAACCCTAACATAGTACATGCCTAATAAATGATGAAGAAAGCTACTAGTGCAGTTGTATAGCGGCTCAGTAGAGATTTGTACTATCCATTGTAGTAAATTGGCAGTACTCATCATGTGTCTTTAGGAACCTTCCATCCTTTAATGAAGATCATCGATCATACTGCTCCGAGATCCACCATAATAGGGATTTGATGTGCTATCTCTAGGGATGCACCTCGGGATTGCACCTCATGTCCTGCTTCGGCCTTCTTCAACGTTAGGCATGGAGAGGCATCGTAGCCCAAAAGTTTAACTCCCCAATTTTGGTCGTATGCAAGTACTTTGATCAAAAGTACTTTGCTTTATGTTTTGATGATTTAACAAACTTACTATTCGGAACCAGATAAGAAATTTTTTACACACTTACAGGACCTTAAGATCACTAAGTTTCAGGTTGGGATCCATCTTGCGTCATGATTTAACTTGACAAAGTGGAAGGAACAACAGAGGGAATAGGTCCTTACCAGTTCCTCGAGAGACTGTATGAAGTCAACTCTCAAGTTCAGAAGTTGTTGTCTGCACATGCTATAGCGCATGAACAGTGTTGCAATTAACTTTCTAAGGAAGAATTTTTACTTACCTTGCTTACATCATTGTAAGTGATGTCACACATGTATATATACAATCAAGGAAGGTAAAACATTTTTACTTGAACATTTTAGAAGCTCACTCACATGACTATCCAGCAAGCAAGTTTAAAGTACTTCAAGAACAAAGAATTAAACAACTACGGACCAATTTCTACGTCGAGTTATTGTATGTCCATAGTTGAGTTGTAACTTTATAATAGTTCTTCAATTGTAATTCTTACCTAGCTTGTTTAGAAGCATTCTGTAGGAAACTCTTTGTAAACCATAAATCTGTGTGTTTGAGTTTAAGCTAGAGTTGGTCATGTTGTAAAGTCTTTGTAATAGAGTTATTACAAAGGGACTTGTAATAGAGTGTTACAAGTTAGTGAGGGATTAAGAGGTTAATTCCTAGGTTGTATAGGTTTTAATCTAAAAGGTTTTAATCTAAAAGTTTCTCAATAGGCTGGGAATTTTTGACGTAAAATTTCTCTTGTCATTTGTTTACTGTTGTATGTGTGTTCTAGTGGATGTGATAGAGAACCCGGTTCTCTATAGAGTTTGGTAGACCCGTATATTCTATCAATTGGTATAAGAGCAGTTTCATTCTATCACGTTAACACTTAGAAAGCATCCTCGTGGCTGCTCCTCTAAATATAGAAGAAGACTAGTATACTTACAAACCACCTAGGTTCAATGGACAATACTTTGGATGGTGGAAAACTAGAATGCATGACTTCACCATGGCTGAAGATTCTGAGCTATGGGATTTCATATGTCTTGGACCCTTTGTCCCTACCAAAAACCTTGGCAACCCACCAGTAGCCATTCCAAAGACAAGGAAATAATTCAATGATGCTGATAGAAAGGCCATAGAGAAAATTTTCGTGTAATGAAAATTTTTGTGTGTAGTACTGGTCCTAATGAATAAAATAGGATATTAGAATATCAGTCAGCCAAAGAAATCTGGGAAGCCTTTCCGACAACTCAAGAAGGAATAACACAGGACAAGCAATTCATAATTGATATGCTCACAATTGAGTACGAGCTCTTCAGTATGCAAGGGAATGAATCTGTCAAAGAAATGCATACCTGGTTCACCTCCCTTATTAATGAGATTCACTCCCTTGGTGAAACTATTCTAGGAATCAAGTGGATTAGAAAAATCATCAATATGTTGCCCAGTTCTTGGGAAAGCAAAGTGAATTCCATTATAAGGACGAAGGACTTGCAGGGCTAACTATTGATGAGCTTGTTGGTAATCTAAAACCTATGAAATGAAGAAGAAGAAGGATAGTGACAGGAGAGAGCTGAAGAGGGAGAAGAACTTGGTCCTTAAGACAAACAACAATGACTTAAGTGGTGAAGACGGGGAGATGGCCTACTTGCCAAGAAGATTCCAAAAGATGGTTCGTAGGAATGGAGGCTGTAAAGCCTCGTAAAAACATATACTCAAAACTCAAAAGTTCGTAATGCCAAATTGGACCCTTTTGTACTGATCTATGAATCTAAAACTCAAGAATCAAAGTTTTTGAGAAAAGTGCAATTATGCGGTCTAGAACGTGGTCACATACCATGTATGCGGATCGCATATCTGTCGTAGAGTAAGTCAGTGTGTTGGCCAAAACTAAAGTCATTTGTGCGGTAAATTATGCGATCACATAATCAAAATGCAGACCACATAGTCATTGTATAATTTCCTTGGGATTTTGTGAAGGTCAGTTCTTCGGTGCACTTTGCGATCGCAGAACGTGAATGCGAACCGCATTTTCGCCGTAAACTCAGTCAGTGTGTCTAGTTTTTGGGGAGAATTTTGCGGTCCATTCTTTAGACTGCATGTTCACTTTGTGATCGAAAATGCGATCACATATTTGACTCGGAGCTCTAGTTTTCTGAGTTTTAAAATCGACCCCCTTATCGTTATATCTAGTATAACAGCTCATTCTGAGCATATTTCTTAACATTTCTAGAGTGAGAGAGAGGGCTTTAAGAAAGGAAAGGTACTTCCCATCAAATTAGTTCATGAAACCTTGTTAGATCATTAAATATAATCAAGTGAAGGGCCTAAAATTTCATCCCAAGAGGTAAGACTTCATCACCTTAACTCTTATTTTTACACATAGCTATAAGGGATACTTAGTGAAATAATTCATGGGGATAATAGGTATTACATCGCATGCATCTGTTCTTGAAGAATATGGGTAATTATAAATGAAGAAGCATGTAGGATGGTCTAGTGTAATCTTGCATAAAAGAACCATAAAGCCTTAATTAACACTCGAAGCTCGATAAAATTCTTAAAAGAGCTTAGATTATGATCTCTTCTTGATTATGAGTTAAATCGTGATGTATTGCTTAAATAGATTGAAGTGCGAACTCTCTGGAACATTATAGGATTTAGGAAAACTCGGTTGATGTATGTATGGATAAAACCCCCTTATATTAGAAATTGAGCTCCGTTGGCGTTTATGCAAGTGTGAGAAGACGAGAATTGGTTGATGTATTGATTGTTATTTCACATTAATTGATTCACATATATATATATAAATATATATTTTTTTTTTTTTTTTGTGTGTGTGAGTGTGCGCGCGCGCGCCTCAATGTGAGTGATATTCTATTCTTGATATTTAGAGAAGTGTGAAGAATACAAATCATGTGTTGAAATGCCAAGGCTATAAGCCAAGATTAAAACTGAGATTATTATGTTAACTATGTGAAAAATCACCTTTGCTTGCAACTTGAATTGCTTGTGTGTGCCTATGACTATAAAATTTCAAGATGGACATCGAAAGTGGAATGATGTGATAGTTGTGACCCTAAGTCCCAATAAATTTATGTGATCTATGTGAAATAAAGATTTAAATGTGATGATTAATGAGAAAGGAACAATGCCTAGGTAAGGCGGCCTAGCCGATCGGGCCGTGTTCAGACACCATATTGTGCACATGGTGGTGATGTGAAAATATTGAGTTCCAGAAAAGGGAAACGAAATGGTGATTAAGGTATATGTCTCAAATGAGGCGACCTAGCGGATCAGTTTGTGATCGGACTCCATTCAAGAGAGTGGTGGCGTTGAGAAAAGTGATGATCATGTGAAAGGAATGCCCCAAACTAAGTTATGAAAATTATGTGGAAGATTATAAGGTTCATTTATATGATGATGTTGTGTCCGGTTAAAACCTTTGAATTACTCTTGTGACTTCCTTTTTCTTGCTTGATAGTTATTTCTCGTAAAATGGTGTTTAGTTATACATACTAGTACTATTCCATGGTAGTAACGTCCCTTTTACCGAGGGCGCTACATTTTTAAATGAATGTAAGTGGCTCCATTGCGGATAGTGCCGATCGTGCATAGTAGGTCACCCTCTTCTGAAAATCTTGATGAGCCCCTTCCTCCTTCAAGGGGTTGTATTGTATACGTTTTATTGTTGTGAACTTCCATTTTTGAGGTATAGCCGGGGCCTTGTTGCCGGCATCGTCGTACTTACTTTTTATATCCTTAGAGGCTCTATAGACACATGTGTGGGTTATATATGGGTGTTGTGGGGTTCATGAACTATGTTGTAATTACAAAGTCATGTAATCTATGAACTGTAATTTATGGGAATTTCGGAAAATACCTTTAACTACGATTTCATCCTGTAATATAAAATGAATTATCATGGTTGAATGTATCACATTTTCCCTACTTAAATAAAAAATGAGGCATGGCTATCTTATTCATGAAGAGTGGGGTTGGAAGTGTTTGATAAGGCTTGCTCGGTTGGATTCACTCGATCGAGCACCGATCGTTCCTCCTGAGGTTGGGGCATGACAGAGGCATTCCAGAATGGGGAGGTTCCAGCAAGCAAAGAAATTATGACCTATGTTGTAAATAGGGCAAGCCAGGACACTTCGTCAACGATTGCTCCCTCCACAGGTTTCTAACAAACGCTTCAAGAGGAAAAATGTGGCTGACAATATTGTAAAGCAATTTGTGCTGCATTGGGTGACACATCTAGCTAATCTAAAGAAGAAAACAAACATAGTGATAGTGCAATGATGGCAGTGGAAAATGAAACAACTGTGTATGATTCAATTTTTTTTGATAGCCCAGTCTGATGATGAAGATGACCATGATGATGAGGTAAATTTTTTGGATGTTCAGGGAAATTTGAAATCTTATTCTCCTAAGAAAGTGTTGTCTTTGGAAATTGTGCTAACCGACACTTATCATAGTCTTATAAATTATAGAGATGCCTTAAAAGTTGAACTGGGAGAAGTAGAATAGTTTAGAGGTGACATATTAATATTTGCATTTATTTAAGATAATCAATTGAGAACCTAAAAAAAAAAAAAATTTCCTAGATAAAAAGATTGCAAACGTATAAGAAGAAAGAGATGATCTTCTAGTGCTAGTAATGGATGTGAAGGAAACAATTGGGAAACCTAAAATGGAGAGTACGACTGAAAATTATCAAAAAGGAAAAGAAGTTGCAAGCGACGCACACATTAAGCTTGAAAGTGAGCTATATTCAGTGAAGCTTAGTCTATGTGCTGAGCTTGACAAGAACTAGAAACTTCAGGAAGAACTAGGTAGAGCAAAGAGTGATCTTGAAAAATCACTGAAGTGGACCTGGTCCTCTGATGCTATCACTACCATGTGTACCTACAATGGAGGAAACAGTCAGGGGATTGGGTTTCAAAGGGAAAAGATTCCCTACAACCCTCGCAGCATGTACATTAATGTACCTGACAATTGGTTTGAACCCACTAATGTAACAATGGGCACCTTAAGGAAAATTGTAAGGCCAAATTTCAGTCGCAGTGGAAAAAAAATCCTTTACTGAAAAAGTAACTATTAGTAGAGAACATGGTCCCTCATTTAAAAAATGCATAATGCCTAGATGGACCAAATGATCCCTGATTCATCCATTTCCTCGTTACAAGGGACCCAAATTATTTTGGGTTCCTAAATCTAACTCTTAACGATTCTTGTGTAGGGAATATTGAAAGGAAGCAGACTACAAAGATACATGAATAGTGGTACATTCTGGGATTCAAAAGGATTGGGAAGTCTCTTTCTCAATCAATCGAAAATATGTACCACGTGAACGGGTTAAAGTACGGCTTGCTAATCATTTTCCCAAATATGTGACAAGGAAAACAAGGGGGAATAAAAAACTTGTACAGTCACAAACCTGGTGAGTGGTGAGGTGGTGCTAGTGGCAACAAGATACAATAATATCTATGTAGCTGATTTTGAGTCTCCGAAGAATGGTTATCAATGCTATCTCAACGTTGTTGATGATGATATTGAATTATAGCACATGAGGTTGGGTAATGCAAGTTTCACATTGTTAAATAAATTAGTCACGAAGGACCTGGTTCATGATCAACCCAACTCAAGCTTCAAGGATCACAAAGTATGTGATGCATATGTAAAAGGAAAGCAAGTTGGATTCTCATTCAAGACCAAAACGGAAGTCAGCACCGCAAGGCCATTTTATCTCATTCATATGGATCTATGTGGACCTATGAGGGTTCCACGCAGAGCAAGAAAAAAGTACATCTTTGTGATAGTTGATGACTATTCCAGATTTACCTGAACTTGGTCCTCAGGACTAAGGATGAATCCTTTGAAGTGTTTGTTGATTTCCTTGAGAAGACTCCAGTGAAGAAGGGTCATAAAGTAGCCTATATTAGGTTTGATCATCAGATAGAGTTTGACAATGTCAAATTTGATGAGTTCTGCACTGAAAATGGCATCACTTGAAATTTTTTTAGCTCCGAGAACACCTCAACAAAATGGTGCCGTGGAGATGAAGAATAGAACTATTGAATACATGAAAAGGACAATGCTAATTGATAGTGGGATCGTAAAGTATTTCTAGGAAGAAGTTGTCAATATTGTGTGCTACATAGTAAACAGGCGCATGATCAGGTCGTTTCTGAAAAAAACTCCATATGACTTGATGAATGGTAGTAAGCCCAAGCTGAAATGTATAAGAACTTTTGGGTGTAAATGCTTTGTTCATAACTATTAAAATGAAGCTCTTGGAAAGTTTGATGCCAAAAGTGGTGAAGGAATTATTCTGGGACACTCATATGAAAAAAAACATATAAGACATACAACAAAAAGACTCAACGTGTCGAAGAAAGTATACGTGTGATCTCTGATGAAGCTCACCTCTCCTATGAGTAGCATAGGCATATTGATCAAGATGGAGAGCCCTTATCAGTTCTAGGTCAAGTAATTGACATGGCAAATGGAAAGGAAGACAAGATAAGCCATTTCAAGCAATCTAGTGAGGAAGATACAAATACATCTCCATCAATTAGAGAGGAACCTGGTCCTCCGATTAGAACAACTGAAGCTGAAAAGAGAGTTGTTATGCAGTCCAAGGAATGGCATTGTGTGAAGTAAGAAGCGCTCAAGAACCCCAGTCAAATATGTCGGGTTCCTCGACCAATAAGACTCAGTCACCAAATTGGAGGTTCAAAAGTTCACATCCTCTTGAAAATATAATCACTTCTTTTGATTCTAGAGTTTAAACCAGATCAAAAGCAAGAAACTCACTTGCCTTCTCAGCCTTTGTTTCCTAAAGAGAGCCTAAAATTATAAAATAATCTTGAAAGATGCAAATTGGATCACAGCCATGCAAGAGGAACTGCATCAATTTGAAAGGAACAAGGCATGTCACCTGGTTCGTCGACCTGTTGATCGACCATTATAGGAACATGGTGGTTATATAGAAACAAACTTGATGAGTTTGGAAATACAACAAAAAATAAGGCAAGGCTAGAATCGGGAAGAAGGGATTGACTATGTGAAGCATTTGCTCCTGCAGCCCGAATGGAAGCCACTAGAATTTTGAGTGCCTTTGTATCTCATATGGAGTTCACACTATTCCAAATGGATGTGAAAAATGCATTTCTAAATGGCAATCTGGAAGAAGAAGTCTATGTAAAGCATCCTCGGTGTTTTGAGTGTCCCGAGCACCCTGATCATGTATTTAAATTGGATAAGGCATTGTACGGGTTAATACGGGCTCCCAGGACTTGGTATGAAAGGTTGTGGAAAATGGATTTTCAAGAGGGAAGTATGACAACACTTTGTTTTCGATGAAATGAGGGAGGAACCTTCTTATTGTTCAGGTGTATGTTGATGACATCATCTTTGGATCCACAACTGATTCTCTCTGCGAAGAATTTTCAAAACTCATGAGGAGTTAATTTGAGATGAGTATGATGGGTTAACTTAATTTCTTATGAAGACTTCAAGTGAAACAATCTAAGAATGGGACATTGATATGTTAGCAAAATTACATCAAGGAGTTGGTTAAAAGGTTTTATATGGAAGCATCAAAAGTTATCAACATGCTTATTTCCACAACCACTCGTCTAGGCATGGATGAACCTGCTTTGCTTGTAAATTAGACCATGTATTGAGGTATCATAGGGTCACTATTGTATATCACTACAATATGACCAAACATTGTCTTTAGCATGGGTCTCTATGCAACGTTTCAATTAAATCCAAACGAATATCATCTGAAGGCTGCAAAGAGAATACTGAGATATCTCAAAGGAACATAAGACCTAGTCCTCTATTATTGTTCAGGAGACAGCTTTGAGTTTATTGGTTATGCTGACATTGATTATGTAGGATATATGGTAGACAAGAAAAGCACGTATGGAGTGGCACTCTTCATGTGTTCCTACTTAATCTCATGGGGTACAGGGAAGTAGAACTCAATGACACTTTCAATTGTAGAAGCTGAATATGTAGCAGCCGCCTCTTGCTATGCTCAACTTTTATGCATCAAGCAATAATTGGAAAATCTTGGAGTATTTTCAGGCTGCGTGCCTCTCTTATGTGACACTATTGAGAAAAGGGATATGTGCATGAAATTTAATAGCACTGAAGATCAAACTGCAGATATATATACCAAAGCCCTGAGCAGAAATCACTTCGAGCAAAAACGTCTAGCATTGTATTGATGAAACCTAATTGAGAAACTGGTTTCAATGATTGGATATGAAAGAAAGGTTTAGGTAAACATAGATAAAATGTTTTTTCTGGCAGTCTTACCCATCTCTATACCGTTACGGGTAGACACGCTTGATGATTACAGAGAAAATAAGCAATTGAGGCTGTATACGCTGGTAAAAAGATAAAAGCTTACAGATAAGAGATCAGTCAGGTAACCTGGTTCTCCTGACATAGGTTAATAGTTTCTCTGTTCCCTCATTCACAATTCTGAACAATTAAAAAAATTGCCACATTATCAGTATGTCAGTTTTTAGTTTTGAGTCATTTGAACCCAAATATCTCACCAGCTATTAATCGACTCTTCTCCATAAAATTTGTCGATCTTAATAACTAATCCCTTCGTCATCATAAATACATTTATCTCTGTCACCACACTTCACACATCAACATTTCCAAACCTATTTTATATTTTTTCTCATTTCATTTCACCAAATCTTCTATCTTCTTCTCACCATGGCTAGAAATCAATAATATCTTGTATCACCAAGTCCTCACCAGTTGAAACACCAGTGCTAGACTTCCCTCCTCACACTACAAATAACCAAAACCCTAGAATAGAGTCAAACCCCACACTCCGCCTCCTCTCCTACCCATTCAGGTCCCAATTATCAAAGGAGTCACCAAGCATCAATTATAACAAGAGGTGTTTCCCAGAGCTCTTCTTATACCTCTCCAGGAAAGAGGGATGAAACCAGTATTGCTGAGAATGAAGAAGGTCAAAAATCTTAAGTTCCGCTATAGAAGAAGGGTGAAAGGTAGACCAGGTTGAGGGAAATAAGATTATCAACTCAACAAAGACTGCTCTTGAACCCATGTGTATAGTTACCGCTCCTACTTCTCACGAGCTTCTTATGAATGTACAAGAAAAGGAAGCAACAAAAAATATGTTGTCTATCCCCAAGAAGGGGTTTTTGTCGGAAGAAATAAGGATAGTCTTAAAATTCTATGGGAATAATCTGACCCTTGTTAGAGAGGATAATAAGCTTTTGCCTTTTGAGCCTACAGCACGGAAGGTGCTACTGGGGAACCTGTTGGAGGTCCTGATCCTCCTTTGGAGGATATAACTACGAGTCCTTCTTAGAACCCTAGTCTTCCTAGGCGTAGAGTAGTTGTTGGTGAAGATCTGACTCCTAACCGACGCACAAAAAGCTTGAAAAAGAAATAGGCTCTTGAGTCTGCTCTTAGGAGCAGTTAAGCTAAGTCAAGGAGAAAAAAATTAATGGAAGAAGATAGTGCCTGTTGGAAATGTGGATAAAGAAGAAGCTGAGAAACCTAGTACGTTGACTAGGAAGTTATCAAAAAACCATCGTCTTCTCAAGCCAAAATGGGGATCTTCTGTGTCTACTAAAAAATTGAATAGATCTGATAATGTGATTGCTACAGAGAATGTAGAGAAAGAATCGGGTGAAAAATCAGTAAAGTCTGGTAGAAAGGAAAGGTGTTCGCAGGACTGTTGGGAGAAATGTTGATACTGATAAGGAACCTAGTTCATAGAAGAAGGCCAAAGTTGGTAATCTAGGGAGTGCTGGAAAAGAGAGATTGAGGAGTTAAAAGGTACTTTGAGGGAACACATTTGCCTGTGATATCATCGAGGAGGGTGGTATGAGATAGTTTGTTGAGATCCGATAGATCTTAAATACTTATACCTTATGTTTTGATGATCTAACAAACTTACTTTTGAGAACCAGATAGGGAAGCTGACCTACTTGAATTGTTGTAAGTTTTAACAGATTTAAGCTAAAGGTGAACTGCTACATCTTCAGGAGTTGGGAACCAAAACAAGGACCTGATACTCTTGTACTTTCCTCAAAGTAGTACAAATTCATTGGGACATAGCTGGAAATGAATTGTCTGATGTCACAGTTTCTACCGCACTGCACTGCATTGTTAGCCCACTTATTCTATATCCAAATAAAGCAGTCACATCACTCTAAGTCATGTGATCAAGATGTACCTACAGTGAGCTTCATACAAAATTATGACAGGAAGGCTTATATAACTTATTCAAACCTCTTGAAAAAACAAACAGAAAAATGAATCCTCACAAACGTGGAGAACAAGCTTGAACGCTACTACGGACCAGTTCCTAAAAGATAGATTGTTGTTGTCCTAGATGAGTTGTAACCTTGTTATTGTACCTACTATATCTCATAAACAACTTATATAGAAGCATATTGATTAGGAATCCTCCTGTAAATCCGTAAACTCCTTTAGTTTATGTTGCGACCAGATTTAGTCATAAGGAAAAGTCTTTGTAATCGTAGAGTTACAAAGTGGCTGGTGGTTGTAGCATCACAAGTTAGAAAAAGCCTTTGTAACTTGGATGTTAACAAAGTGGCTTGTGGCAAAGGTACCACGAGTTAGTTGAGTAAATTCTTTGCAATAGGAAGTATTGTAAAGTGTCTTATAATAGGTATATTACAAGTTAGTGAAGTTAAAATCCTACAGGTGTAGGTCGTGATTTTTGATCCCCCTTCATGGGATTTTTCTACATAAAAATCTTCTTCCTTATTTACTTACTATTTCATTAAGTGTTCTCACTAGAATCTTGTCGAGAACCAGACACTCTATAATTCATTAGAACCATACAAATTAACAATTGATATCAGAGCGGGTTCCTCCTATCAGGCTAAAACCTATGAAGGATCCTCATGGTGGCTCCACTAAATTTTGAAGAAGGACAATCCATAAACCAACCTCCCAAGTTTGATGGAAATTGCTACTTGTTGTGGAAACCGAGAATGCACGATTTTATCATGGCTGAGGATTGTGAACTATGGGATATCATTTGCAATGGTCCTTATCTTCCAATCAAGGTACTAGATGAATATCTATTTTCATTAAAAAAAAATTAGCAATGAATACTCTGAAAAAGATAAGAAGGTTGTGGAGAAGGATTTTTGTGCCAAGAAAATTATAGTATATGGAATGGAACTTGAAGAGTACGATATAATCTCAACCTGCAAAACTGCAAAGGAAATATGGGATGCTCTAGAAACAGCTTATGAAGGAACTACACAAGTAGAACAAGATAAACTTAATACTGATGATAGTTTCATGATGATAGTGAAAGGCGAGAAGAATTGACATTACTCAAAATTTTCATTGATGGCTCAATCAAATGATGATGAATACAAGATCGACAAACAGGTAAACTTCATGGATGTTCAGAGATATCTAAAATCCTATTCTCCAAAAAACCATTCATGGATGTTCAGAGATATCTAAAATCCTATTCTCCAAAAAAACTCATGTGTTTAGCCGATGTTTTAATTACTGCCTTCTACACTCTTGCGGAGGATAGAGATTCCATAATCTTAGAGCTAGAAGAATATGAACGTACTAGAGAAGACTTAGTCGATACAGTTACTGATCATAAGAAGACCACTAAAATTCTTAGAAAAAAAAGGGCGATCAATTGGTAGATATTATAGACAAAAGGGAAATAATAGTAAAACCAATGACTAAGTCAAAACCGAGATGCTTTAAAACAGGAAAGGAGATAGCAAGTGAGGAATACCTTGGGCTTGAAGACGAGGTGAAAGATATGATATGTAAGATGTGTGTTGAAGTTGAGAAAAATAAGCTTCTCCAAGACAATCTAGAAAAAGTAAAGAATAACCTTGAAAGGACTATAAAGTGGACCTGGTGCTTAGAAGCTACCACTGCTTTGCTTGTTGGAGATAGTAAAAACGAACAGGGAGCAGGGTTTTAAAGGAAGAAAACTTCTCGCAACCCTCACAGTAAGAGCGTCACTGTATCTGATAACTGGCCTCGTACCCAATGTTGGAACACCGGGCACTTCATGGAAGGTGTCCAGGCCAAGAATCAGTCAATTTAGAAAGACAAATTGGCAGCTAAAAATGTGACCGTAAAAGAGGAACTAGTTTCCACTAACAAAAAATACACATTACCTGCATGGACCAAGAGAGCTCTTATTCATCCTCTTGCTTACTACAAGGGACCAAAACTTGTTTGGGTTCCTAAACCTAACTCCTAAAACTCTTATGTAGGGAATAGTGAAAGGAAGTGCTCAACAATGGTTCATGGATAATGTATGCTCAATACACAAGACTAGGAAAATCTCCGACATTCTTTCACTAAAAGCCCTGCAAGGAGGGAGTATATCCTTTGGTAATGGCAAAAAGGGGTACTTTATTGGGGTTAGAAAATATGAGAAGTAACTCACTCACTCTATTGAGAACATGTACTATGTCAACGAGCTTAAGTAGAGTCTCCTGACTTTTTCTCAAATTTGTGATAAAGGAAACAAAGTGGCATTCCTGTCCAAAATATGTACAATCACTGACCTTGTGACTGGTGAAATGGTACTGGTGGCCATAAGATACAAGAACATTTATGTTGTTGATTTTAAATCTTTACAGAGTGGTGATATGTGTTTCCTGAAGGCTATTGACGATGATGCTGAACATTGGCATAGAAGATTGGGCTATGCAAGCGTTTCTTTTCTGAACAAACTCATTCAGAAAGACCTGGTCCATAGTCTACCTGTGTCACAATTTAAGACTAAAAAGTTCAGTGATGCTAGTGCTAGAGAAAAACATGTGAAGCCCTCCTTTAAGTCAAAAAGAGATGTGAGCACCTCAAGGCAACCCAAGCTCTTGAATATGGATCTGTGTGGACCTGTGAAGGTGCAAAGCATAGGAGGAAAGAGATACATTTTTCGTGATTGTGGACGACTATTCCAGATTAGCATGGTCTCTATTTCTTAGGACAAAAGATGATACTATTGAGGTATTTGTGGCCTTTGTGAACAAAATCCATGTGAAGATGGAGTGTAGAGTTGTATGCATCATATCAGATCATGGAATAGAATTTGACTATGTGAAATTTGATGAATTCTACAATGAACATGGAATCACTAACACCTTCTCAACACCTAGAACTCCCAGCAAAATGGAGTAGTAGAAAGGAAGAAGAGAACTCTGGAAGAAATGGAAAGAACAATGCTGATTGATAGTGGACTTGCAAAAATTCTGGGCTGAAGCTGTCAACACTGCCTGCTATTTAGTCAACAGGTGTCTAATCGGATAATTTCTGAATAAGACCCTTTATGAATTGTTGAATGGAAGAAAACCCAAGTTGACTCATCTAAGAACATTTGAATGCAAATGCTATGTTCGCAAAAATGGAATGAATCAGCTTGGTAAATTCGACGCCTAGAGTGACGAAGGAATATTCTTGGGTACTCTTCTCAAAGCAAAGGTTACAAGATGTATAACAAGCGAACTCAATGTGTTGAGGAGAGTGTCCATGTCATCTTTGATGAATCTTATCCATCATGTGAGAAGAGTGCTGAGGAAGATCAAGATGGAGAACCCTTACTTGTTCCTGGTGAAGTCATTAACACGACAAAGGAAAGGAAGGTATCATAATTCTAATCGATTTTGCATCTCATATGGAATTCACCCTGTTCCAAATAGATATAAATTGTGCATTTTTGAATGGACTTCTTAAGGAAGAAGTCTATGTGAAACAACCCCCAGGATTTGAGTGTCATTAGCAACCCTGAATATGTGTTCAAACTGGACAAAACACTGTATGGGCTAAAGCAAACTCCTCGATCTTGGTATGAAAGATTGTCAAAATTCCTCTTAGAAAATGTTTTTAAAAGATGGAAAATTAAAAACACTCTTATCTTAAAGAAACGAGGAAGGATCCTGCTTATTTTTCAGGTTAATGTTGATGATATCATTTTTGTGGCATTAGCTGACTCACTATGTGAAGAGTTTGCTAAACTTATGCAAAATGAATTTGAAATGAGTAGGATGGGAGAATTAAATTTCTACTTAGGTCTTAAAGTAAAACATTCCCCAAAGGGTACTTCCATATGTCAGCAAAAATATATCATGGGAACTTTTGAAGATGTTTGATATGGAAGCATCGAAGGTAATAGACACTCCCATTGCAACTGCCACTCGACTGGATACGGATGAAGCTGGAACTCCGGTGAATCAAACAATGTATAGAGGACTCATTGGGTCTCTCCTCTATCTCACTGCCAGTCGAGCTATTTTTAGTGTGGGGCTATGTTCAAGGTTTCAATCAAATCTACAGGAATCTCACTTGAAGGCTGCTAAAAGAATTCTGAGATATCTCAAAGGAACGTAGGACCTGGTGCTATATTATCCATTAGGAAACAATTTTAATCTAATTAGGTATGCTGATGTAGACTATCCTGGACATCTTGTGGACAGAAAAAACACTTCTAGAATGGCTCACTTCTTAGGCCCATGTCTTATCTATTGGGTACAAGGAAGTAAAATTTAGTGGCTCTTTCAATAGCTGAAGTTGAATATATAGCTGAAGCATCTTGCTGTGCTTAGCTTCCATGGATCAAGCAACAACTGGAGGATTTTGGGGTACTCACTGAGAGTGTGCTCCTCATATGTGATAACACTAGTGCACTAAAGATGGCTAAGAATCTAGTGCAACACAAAAGGACAAAACATATTGATGTGAGGCATCATTTCCTGAGAGATAATGTGGAGAAAGGGTTCATATGTATGAAGTTCTGCAGTAGAGAAGATCAAATTGCACACATTTTCACCAAAGAACTAAGTAGGAAATAATTTGAAACAAACAGAGTAAAGCTAGGACTATCCAAGCTGAATTAAGAACCTGTTTCCTTTTTGGCTGGCTCGTCAGAAATAACTAGCTCAAAGTCTTTTCTGGCTCTGTCTAACTCACTTCAATACCATTGCAGGTAAACACGCATAATGAGTATAGAAGCGATAGATACGGTACATGACTGATAAAAGAGGATTAATACTTTACAAAATAAATCAAGAACCATGTTTTTGTACCAAAGGTTAGTAGCTTTGTGCATCATTTTAATACACATATTAAAAATGGTACAAAATACAACTGCCATGCCATCAACTTTTTAGACCCTGATGTCACATTCCTTCAATTCAAAACTTTCCATCTCTCTCTAAAGCATCGCAATTCTCCACGCCCAACTGCCGTTTCAAAACTCGTGCCTATTCCTCTCCCCTCATAACTGTCCTCCCCTTTTAAAAAACCTCTCCACTTCTCTTCCTAAGTCCTACTGTAAAACATCACCTAAAAGAGATGGATCGTGACACCACTTCTTCTAATGGCTGAGAAAACTTCCGATCTTTTTGCCTCAATTATGACTATCAATGACCCATCTATGGAACCTCTTATTTTCACTGAGCCTTCTTCATCCTTCAACAACTGTGACTAAATTCATACTTTCCCTCGGCTCCGAACCTCTTCTCAACTCAAAAATCCTTGAAACTACCACTCTATTCTCCACATCATCTGTTGTTCCCATCAGTCAAACCCTAAATGGAGAATAAATTCACAACACTAAGTTCCAATAGGGTTCTGCCGTTGTTCCCGCTGATTCCATAGTTGTGGAAGCACCGATTGATGAAGAGAAAAATGTAATCTCTGTGTTTGTAGTATCTGCTATTGGGATATTGCATGAAATTAGTTCCCAAAAAAATGGGTCATTTGGTTTGGGAGAAGAAGGGGCCATGATGACTGTTGGAAAGGATGTAAATACTCCTGAGGCACCACATACAAAACCTGATTTCTCTCCGGAGGACGTAGGTCAAGGATCTCATTCGCAGGTCAGTGCTGCTCCTGCATTATATATAGTGCCACTGGAAATTCAAGCCCCTGAAATGCGACCCAGTAATCAAAAAGACCTTGACAATGTGGCCCTAGATGCATTCATATGTAAACAAAGGGTTTCCTCTACCCCGGAGTCTGAAATCAAGCGACCTACTACCAGACTTCAAGTCAAACTGGCCTACGACTCTACTCTCCAAAAGAGCAAGAAGAGTAGTAAGAAGAAAATCCGAAAGTTGGTAAAGGATCGGGTACCTATCAATCATGAAGCTATTCATGTAGTCGAGGTGGAAGAGGGAACTCCTGAGGAACCCTGTTCCCTTGTTAGGGAGTTCTCAAAAATGTCAGAGCATAGTTCAACGGAGAAAGGTTCAACATCCAAGTCCAAAGTGAAGGAGGTAGTGAGTGATGAAGATATACTAGTCAAGTCCAAGGGCAAAGGGAATGTCAGTGGAGAAAAGTTTAGGAAATGCAAGTATGAAACTGTTGAAGAACCTAGTTCTAGGATGAAATCAAGAAGTGAGGTCTGCATTGGGTCTGAGCACCTAAGGCATCAAAAAGTTCTGCTGGGTCGTATGTTTGACCAGGCCACATATGAGATGGGTGGTATATGGCAATTTTGGAAATGGTTGAGTTTCAACAGTGGGTGCATCTATTTCACGTTGATGCACCTAAAGTGTATGAGGAGGAGGTACAAAGTTTCTTTCCAAGTGTCTTTCCAGTTGATACTGACCATATCTGCGCTTTGGTCAATAGGATAGATAGTCTTTGATGTGAAATTTCTTGGCGAGATTATTGATCGTTCCTACAGTTGGGGTGTCGAGTGTGCGAGATGTCTGTCTGTATAACATCAGAAATACATTGGTGAAAGACAATTCTTATCAAAAGGGGGACTTGAAACATAAGAAAGCACTACTTCCTGTCTACCAGCTACTGTTTAAATTGGTTAACAAAGTCCTGTTCCCTAGAGCAAAAAGGAAGAATGTCACTTCTAAGTCCGACCTATTCCTAATAGAGCAACCAGACAGTTTCAACCTCGTGAATCTGTCTGCTATAATGATTTAACACATGCAGAAGGTTACCAATTTCAAGGATGGTAATCATGTGATTCCCTATGGATTCTTACTTACTCTAGTTTGCAAGTTCTTCAAGGTTCCACTGGGAACAGGTAAAGTGGGGACCCGAAAGTAAACATTCACACAAACAACCGTGGAAGAGTGTGAATGTATTAAGAAGTATGAGGGATAGGAAGTACATCAACTGTTTCTCAGCTCATCAATGCCAATAACTCAGCAGTTGAGGAAATTTGTTGGTTGAAGGCCAGAAATGCTATCCAAGAAGGTCAACAAGCCTAAGGGGTTTCTATTTCAAATGATAATGTGATTCCTTTGACACAGGAAAATGTTGATCTCGGGGTGCAAGTTGAGAACCTAAAAGCTAAACTGCTCAATGAGCAAAAGTCGAGTAACGCCCGAATAGACCTTCTTCTCCAGACACTTGCTGCTGCTACCAAGCCTTTTCCTGCTAGTGCCCCTTAAAAACCCCTTCGGTGACCAGTCTTCTGGATATTCTTGTTTTTTTCCTTGTTGATGGTTGGTGGGTGTTTTTTTTCTTTTGATGGTTGGGATGTACTGCTGCTGCTCTTTTTAACAAGTCCAATGTTGTCTCCTCCTTTTTCAAAAGGCAGAGGCATATTTAAAAAAATATTAATATGAATCATTCTTTATTATGTCTTGTGCTTTCTATGTGTTCTATTATCTATTTTGCTTGTGTGCCCATATGTGGTGTGAGTTATCTTGGCTCGACTTCTTTGTGTTGTTACTCTTTTTTATGATGCCAAAAGGGGGAACAAATTGGGAACTGGTTCTTAAATTATTGAGTAGTCATAGTCTTAGGGGGAACT